>ML793507.1:162713-180584 GCA_009831015.1 Picea engelmannii
GGCCCTAGTATGGATGCAATTTAGTTCCTAGATAGATAGAAACAAATGTGAGACTATAGCTAAAATGGGTTATAACTCTTGTGATCATTTTTAAAATATCTATTATAAACCATAATTATAATAAAAAAACTTATTAATAATAACACACACACACACACATATATTAATTATATATAAAATAATTTTATAATATATATTAATTAAAAAAAAAAAAAAAAAATCAAACAAGCTCCAACTGGCCACACCCCTGTGAGGTCATTGCACACCCTTTCACAGTCATTCCACACCCTTCCTGCGTCATTCCAATATATCACAAGAGTTGAGAACTAGAGACAAAGACAAAGAAGGAGAAGGAAGCCCATGTCATTTCAAGAGACAATTGATGCAGGAGCATCGCTCACTCAATCAAGCGAGCCAGCGCGAGGAGGAAAGGGAACAGCTGGAGAGCGCTAGCATTTAAATTTTTGAACCATTGTAATATATGGCTGCGCCAAGCATTAATGTTTTGATGTGATGAAGCACACTTTTAGACTGTAACGAACCTTGAGCGGATAAGCTCTCGTCCTTAAGTAGATGAGGCATTTATTTAGTTTTAAATGCAAGTAGATAGAATAATTAACTGTAGATTAGACAGTTTGCTTTCGAGAGGGAAAACGGAGTATAGACACCCTCTCTCGTATTCATTGTATTATTATTCATTCATACAGGAGCAAGAGAGAGCAGAGCAGAGAGCTTGTGAAGAAACCTCCATGTACAGTTATTGAATTAATCGGAAGAGCCCTGATTCAATTCCATGGACGCGTTTGATCTCTGTGTGTTGTTGATATTATGCTTGTGCATGTTTGCTTCTTTCTATGCTTATTTGTTATATGCTGCTTATGTGATTGCGTATCAGGTTAGAAACCTGAGAGAATGAGGTTCAATCGTTTCTCTGCTTAGGCCAGGAGATTCCTGCATCGAGTGCAGTGGAATTCCTCCGCATAGAGTGCGTCGAGGAGGCCAAGCAGTTGAACTTTTGTTCTCCATTGTCCAGAGTGGTTTTGAGGTATTCGAGCCATGCAGGTGAGTGCAGGTCGAATTCGAGTCTCAGTAGCAAGTCTGAGAAGGAGAGAGTTGAACCTGTTGCGAGCGTGGGCGCACGGGACTCAGAAGACTTCAACACTTTCAGAAGTGATTGAAGACCGAGCACAAGGAGTGTGTCCGAAGAACCCCTTGAAAGAGCTTGAGTTGAAGAAATCTCTGGAGGGATAACGTCTTTGGTTCAGTTGCACAGGAAGAAGGTGGCCATAGTGTTTCGGCAAATCGGGGTTGGTGAGTGCGAGAATCACTTGCACGTTGAAATCGCGAGTCGCGATTCCCCGACTTGATCACAGCCGTTGATCATAATGGAGACAAGTGGCGCAAATCCAAACGCATCGGAATTTCGGCATTCGGAGTTTCCAGTAGCGGGAGACTTGGATTCGCGGACCCGTGAACCGTGAACTCCTGAAGTGACGTGGCAGTATGGGACCCAGAAGTTAGTGGGAGACACGCGGAGGCGTATCGACGCATCGGTGTTCGGGGTTTCAAGGGGTAAGTATCTCCCTGCCTTTCATCTGTTGATTTCCCGATAGGAAAACCCTCCCGAGACCGAGAGCGTTGACTATTGACCATTCGGAGTTCGGGCCTCGGAGGTCGGAGCTGTTAGAGAATTGTGCTCGCAGGAATCGCGAAACCCCGAGTCACGATATCCCAATTTTCCGAGGGGTCGCTGTGGGTGACTCGTGACTCCCTAGGGAGTTGAAGAGCGTTGACTCTTCGGGCCTGTGAGAAAAAGAAGGTCCTGGTGGAGCGACCGCCTGCTGAGAGAGCGGGGTTGCGTAAGAGTGGTATCAGAGCCCAGAACTGTCTGTGTATTTCGGGTAAAAGCAGGATACTCTGATACACACGACTTGCATCAGAGTGGTATCAGAGCAGGGCTGTGGAAGTTCTCTTTGTTCAGATAGCAGAGGGAAGCAGGTACATAATGCCGCCCAGAAGAGAGAGGCAGTCACCTGATCGCGAGGACAGGGATGCACGAAGAAGGGGTAGGTCGGCAGGTAACCCAGAAATGGAACGTCAGATTCGGGATCTCAGGGCGAGACTCGAGGATATGGAGACCACCCAAAGGCGTGGAGCTGACGCGGGAGAGTTCAGCGATCCTGAGATTGAAGAGGAAGCTGGGCATGATGAAGGGGAGGTCTCAGCAGAGGATGCTGCAACCGAGAGATTGATCAAAGCCATTTCGAGGATCAGCTCGAAGACAAAGATGGACATCCCGACTTATGAAGGGAGCCTAGATGCTGAAGAGTTGTTGGATTGGATCCGAGCACTCGATACCTACTTCGATTATGAGGATATCGAAGAAGGCAAGAAAATAAGGCATGTTGTCACCAAGCTGAAGGGGTATGCAGCCTTATGGTGGGACGAGCTGCAGGCAGACAGACATTCCAAGGGAAAACAGAAGATAAAGAGCTGGGATCGGATGATCGCCAAGTTAAAGGCGAAGTTCATTCCGAGAGACTACCAGATCACTCTGTTCAGGCGCATGCAGAACCTGAGACAGAAGTTGATGACGGTGAAGGAGTACACCGAGGAGTTCTACAGGCTCAATATTTGAGCTGGTCATCGGGAGAGTGATGACGAAAAGGTGGCGAGATACCTGAATGGCCTCAGGTATGATATTCAGGATGAATTAAGCATGGTGACTATATGCACTGTTGAGGTTGCGTATCAAATGGCTCTGAAAGCCGAAGAAAAGCTGAGCCGCAAGCAGGGTCAGCGAGGGCGAGGCATAAGCCAGCCTAGAGGAAAATCTGTTGCCCAGGAGAGAACACAGAAGCCCAAGGAGGATTGGAAAATACCTCAGGGTAGAGCTGAGAGAGGTGGAACCTCACAGCAGAGGCAGAAAAATACTGAGCCGAGGAGACAGCAAGATGATCAGCAAGGAGGATATGCTGATGCGAATACATTTCCTCGTACCCGAGGTAGAGGAAGAGACCGAGGAAGAGTTATCACATGTTTCACGTGTGGTAAAGATGGTCACAAAGCAGTGGACTGTCCCAAGAGGAAGATGGATAGAGGAAACACTCACGTCGCTGAGGCGTAGAGGCGTGATGTCGAAGATGAGGACACTAGAAGTGGGAAGTCACTGACAGTGCATAAGGTCCTGTTGAAACCTGAGAAAGAAGTGGACGCAGCTCAAAGATGCCGACTGTTCCGAACGACTTGCAAGACCAAGGGCTGGAAATGCAAGGTTATAGTGGACAGTGGGAGCACAAATAATCTTGTTTTGACCGAGATGGTGGAGAAACTGGAGCTGAAAACGCGCAAGCACCCGAGTCCATATAAAGTGACATGGCTGCAGAAAGGACATCAGGTATGTGTTACAAAACAATGCCTGGTAAATTTCAAAATGGGTGAATATAGAGATGAAATCTTGTGTGATTTCATTCCCATGGATGTCTGTCATGTATTATTGGGAAGACCATGGCAGTATGATAGACATGTGGTTCATGATGGGAGGATGAACACATATACCTTGGAGAAGGATGGAAAAACACATACATTGTTTCCGGGGAAGGATAAAGAAGTAAAACCAGAAGTTAGCAGCATGATACTTCTCATGAGTGGGAAGGAACTTCTCACAGAGCTGGAGAAGGATGAGGACCCACAGTTCCTTGTTGTTAGGAAGCCGAGGGTTGTACTGACAAGCACAAGAGTGGATGACTTACCGGATGAGATTCAGGAACTGCTTGGAGAGTTCGCTGATATCATCATGGACGAACTACCTCGTTCGTTGCCGCCAATGAGGAGTGTAAGTCATCATATCGACCTTATTCCAGGGGCGAGTTTTCCGAATAAGGCGGCGTACAGGTTGACACCTCAAGAGAACGAGGAAGTCAAGAGGCAGGTTTAGGATCTGCAGGATAAGGGACTAGTGAGGGAGAGTCTTAGTCCGTGTGTTGTTCCAACGGTACTGAGTCCAAAGAAGGGTGGAGGCTGGAGAATGTGTACAGACTCCAGGGCCATAAACAAGATCACCATCAGGTACAGATTTCCATTGCCGAGGATGGACGACTTGATGGATTGCTTAAGTGGGGCGAATTATTTCTCCAAGATTGATCTCAAGAGCGGATACCATCAGATCCGGATGAGAGAGGGAGACGAATGGAAAACCGCATTCAAGACAAATGAGGGTTTGTACGAATGGCTGGTCATGCCATTTGGTTTAACGAATGCGCTGAGCACTTTTATGAGACTGATGAATGAAGTCCTGCGGGAATTCATTGGCAAATTTGTGGTGGTATACCTGGATGATATACTAATTTTTAGTAAAACCAGGGAAGAGCATTTAAAGAATTTGGCCATGGTGATGAGAAGATTACAGCAGGAGAAGCTGTTGATAAATCTGAATAAATGCTCGTTCATGCAGACGGAACTCATATATCTGGGGTTCATTATTTCAGCAAATGAATTAAGGATGGATCCTGAGAAGGTGGATGTAATCAGGAAGTGGCCATCGCCGAGAAATGTTTTTGAGGTAAGGAGCTTCCATGGTTTGGCAAGCTTCTACAGGAAGTTCATTCGGAATTTCAGCGGAATCAGCGCAGCGATGATGGACACTGTGAGAAAGCGGCATAAAATTGTTCAGTGGACAGCCGAGGCTGAAAGGAGCTTCAATCAGTTGAAGCGAAAGATAACTGAGCAGCCAGTGTTAGTGCTGCCTAATTTTCAGAAGACCTTCCAAGTGAAGTGTGACGCCAGCGGGTATGTTGTCGGAGGAGTGTTGAGTCAGGAGGACAGACCTGTGGCATATTACAGCGAGAAGCTGGATGATGCCAAATTGAAGTACTCCACATATGATAAAGAATTCTATGCCATTATCTAGGCATTGAAAAAGTGGAGGCACTATCTCATACCCAAGGAATTCATTTTATACAGCGACAACCATGCATTGCAGTTTGTAAGTCAGCAGGAGAAGCTGAACCAGAAGCATGTGAAGTGGGTAGAGTACATGCAGAACTTCACGTTTGTGATCAAGCATATTTCGGGAACTGCGAACAAGGTAGCGGATGCCTTAAGCAGGAAGTGCTTGTTACTGCAGGAATTCAGGGTCAAAACCTTAGGTTTTGAAAATTTGAAAGACATGTATGCAGCTGATATTGATTTTGGGGAAGCTTATGAAGCAGCCGAGAACCCAGTTCTCAGGGATAGGAGTCCGTGGATCGACTACCTGATCCAGGACGGATTGTTGTTCAAAGGAAATCAACTGTGCATTCCAGATTGCTCTATGAGAGAGAATTTGGTAAGGGAGAAGCATAGTGGAGGCTTAGCAGGTCATTTTGGGCATGACAAGACATTCGCCAAGCTAAGTGAATCATACTTTTGGCCAGGCATGCGAGCAGATGTGAAAAGATTTGTTGACAGGTGTAGGATATGTCAACATGCCAAGGGCAGAAAGCAGAACACAGGGTTATATCAGCCATTACCCATACCTGAGAGACCATGGGAGGCCATTAGCATGGAATTTGTGTTGGGGTTACCGAGAACGCAAAGAGGAGTTGATTCCATCTTTGTTGTGGTGGACAGATTCTCGAAGATGGCGCATTTCATTCTGTGCCATAAGACCAGCGATGTGACCCACATCGCCAATTTGTTTTTCAAAGAAATTGTGAGATTGCATGGATTGCCTAGGAGCATAGTTTCGAACAGGGACATGAAGTTCATAGGTCATTTTTGGAGGACTCTATGGAAGAAACTGGGCACCGACTTAGCTTTCAGTTCTGCATACCATCCACAGACAGATGGACAGACAGAAGTGGTCAATAGAAGCTTGGGAGATCTGTTGAGGAGCCTAGTGACGGAGCATCACGACAGCTGGGATCAAATATTACCATAGGCAGAATTCGCGTACAACGATTCAGTGAATCGAAGTACAGGTAAGAGCCCATTCCAGATTTTGTATGGGACACAGCC
The DNA here is from genome assembly GCA_009831015.1 of Picea engelmannii. Classification (NCBI taxonomy): domain Eukaryota; kingdom Viridiplantae; phylum Streptophyta; class Pinopsida; order Pinales; family Pinaceae; genus Picea; species Picea engelmannii. The sequence goes on from ML793507.1 coordinate 168,711, forward strand.
GAGGGGAGTGTCGGAACTCAGGGAGCCAGAACAGGCAGAGACTAGCAGCGCGAGGGCTGAAGAGTTCGCTGAGGCAATGAAGGAACTTCACATGCAGGTGAAGCAGTGATTGCAGAAGTCGAATCAAGAATACAAGCGTCGAGCCGATCAGAGGAAGAGGCAACTCCAGTTTGTAGTTGGGGACATGGTTCTGGTGCACTTGAGGAAGGAAAGGTTTCCAAGGGGAACATATAACAATCTCAAGATGAAGAAGATCGGGCCATGCAAAATTCTAAGGAAATTTGGCGAGAATGCGTATGAGCTTGAGTTGCCAGAGGGCATCGGGATATCTCCGATTTTCAACATTTCGGATTTATACCCCTACAGGGATAAGGAAGTAGAGGCTGGAACTGAGGAACCAGTAATCCAATGGCAGAAACAATTACCAGTTGCACAAAAGCCGCAGATGGAGTGCATATTGGACCAACGAGCAGGCAAGAAGACCAGGAGGAAGCAATATTTTGAGTACCTGGTGAAGTGGAAGAATCACCCAGTGGAGGATGCCAGCTGGGAGACTGAGGCAGTTATACAAAAGCATGGGGAGACTGTGCCGGAGCTCATGAGCAGGAGCCCATGAAATCTTTTGAGCCGAGGAGTATGATGCAGGAGCATCGCTCACTCAATCAAGCGAGCTAGCGCGAGGAGGAAAGGGAACAGCTGGAGAGCGCCAGCATTTAAATTTTTGAACCATTGTAATATATGGCTGCACCAAGCATTAATGTTTTGATGTGATGAAGTGCACTTTTAGACTGTAACGGACCTTGAGCGGATAAGCTCTCGTCCTTAAGTAGATGAGGCATTTATTTAGTTTTAAATGCAAGTAGATAGAATAATTAACTGTAGATTAGACAGTTTGCTTTCGAGAGGGAAAACGGAGTATAGACACCCTCTCTCATATTCATTGTATTATTATTCATTCATACAGGAGCAAGAGAGAGCAGAGCAGAGAGCTTGTGAAGAAACCTCCATGTACAGTTATTGAATTAATCGGAAGAGCCCTGATTCAATTCCATGGACGCGTTTGATCTCTGTGTGTTGCTGATATTATGCTTGTGCATGTTTTCTTCTTTCTATGCTTATTTGTTATATGCTGCTTATGTGATTGCGTATCAGGTTAGAAACCTGAGAGAATGAGGTTCAATCATTTCTCTGCTTAGGCCAGGAGATTCCTGCATCGAGTGTAGTGGAATTCCTCCGCATAGAGTGCGTCGAGGAGGCCAAGCAGTTGAACTTTTGTTCTTCGTTGTCCAGAGTGGGTTTGAGGTATTCGAGCAGTGCAGGTGAGTGCAGGTCGAATTCGAGTCTCAGTAGCAAGTCTGAGAAGGAGAGAGTTGAACCTGTTGCGAGCGTGGGCGCACGGGACTCAGAAGACTTCAACACTTTCAGAAGTGATTGAAGACTGAGCACAAGGAGTGTGTCCGAAGAACCCCTTAAAAGAGCTCGAGTTGAAGAAATCTCTGGAGGGATAACGTCTTTGGTTCAGTTGCACAGGAAGAAGGTGGCCATAGTGTTTCGGCAAATCGGGGTTGGTGAGTGCGAGAATCACTTGCACGTTGAAATCGCAAGTCGCGATTCCCCGACTCGATCACAGCCGTTGATCATAACGGAGACAGGTGGCGCGAATCCGAATGCATTGGAACTTCGGCATTCGGAGTTTCCAGCAGCGGGAGACTTGGAGTCGCGGACCCGCGAACCGCGAACTCCCGAAGTGACGTGGCAGTATGGGACCCGGAAGTTAGTGGGAGACACGCGGAGGCGTATCGGCGCATCGATGTTCGGGGTTTCAAGGGGTAAGTATCTCCCTGCCTTTCATCCATCGATTTCCCGATAGGAAAACCCTCCCGAGACCGAGAGCGTTGACTATTGACCATTCGGAGTTCGGGCCTCGGAGGTCGGAGCTGTTAGAGAATTGTGCTCGCAGGAATCGTGAAACCTCGAGTCGCGATATCCCTATTTTCCGAGGGGTCGCTGTGGGTGACTCGTGACTCCCTAGGGAGTTGAAGAGCGTTGACTCTTCGGGCCCGTGAGAAAAAGAAGGTCCTGGTGGAGCGATCGCCTGCTGAGAGAGCGGGGTTGCGTAAACAATCTTCATGCAGAGAAAGAGACATAGAAGGAGGAGGAGCTAGGAGAAGGAGAATGATGTAGGCCAAGAAGGATAAGGATAAAAAGACAGAGATAGAGAAGGATAAGGAGCGACAGAGACAGAGAAGGACTAGGTTGAACATGTCGCCGCCGAAATTGGTATTTTTTTCGATTTCTTCCTTTTCTAGTTAAAGTTTTATAAAAGAACTAGGTTTTGTGTGCATCTAGAAACAGAACTACAAAATCCTTCTCACCCTGCAAAATCTACTTACATAACTCCTTTCCCCCACAAAACATCCCCTAACAAAATAAAAAATAAAATCTACCCTACAAAATATGCTTACATGACTCCTTCCCCCTACAAAAATACCCTACATGGCCTTCACACTCTAGGAATACTAGTAGATCCAAGGCAACACCATATACAACATATCAAATCTAGACAAGGTCACAATACCATGAGGCACAACTTTAGATAGATGGGTTTGAAGCATCGATGGGCATTTCTCTCATTCCAACTAAAGTTGGGTAGACTATATTGTCCCATACAAAAAAAAATCAAAAAGAGTAGTCAAACAAAAACAATTGACTATATCTAGGGACCTTATTCCAGAAATGCCCAAAGGGTGCCCAAAAGAATATGCTCTCCTTCAATGTTAAGTTTTATGGTCTAGTCTAAAACTATTCGCTAAAGTGGGTGGTCATAAAAAATAAGTCTAGCCTTCTACTAATACAAGAAACCTTGTGCACACAAACAAATGTTTAAAAATACTAAAGAAACAATTGTCACATTGACCATTTTGGTAGTCATCTCATTAGGGAAGTTAGGAGGTTTGACTATGGGGTGGAACTCATCTATGGTTTGTTCTTACCATTATTTAACCCTCATCACATTCTAGGAACTTTATGCTTGATAAATTGAATTTTGAATTGGATGTAATAAACTACTATGGACCATTGATCCCATGGATGAAAACTCTTATGGATAAAGATGAGAAAATGTACTATGATATGCATGCCCCACCTCATCATGGGGGATGATTTCAAATTCATTAATTGTCACATATAAATATAGGGTACACATTCTCAATCAAATCCAATGGAAAACTATTGTGTGCATATTATAGAATGAAAGCACTTGGTAGATGAAGATCAACCTCTAAATATAGAACCTCTCTGGAAAAATCACAACATTAGTCAAAATGTCATATCAAAGCAACTTGGTAGGGTTTTTATTAAGGAGGTATTAATCATGAGATTTGGTACATATATAGCTTCAACCTTGAAGGATGCTCTATCTAATCACAACCACATACTAGTTGAATTATCCATTGGTGAAAAAAAAACCCCATCCTCATTTAAATTCAACCCACACTATCTCTCACATGAGGATTTTAGGAACTCATAAAGAAAAACTACGTTGAAATATCATTATAACAATAGGAACTCACAATGTCTAGTTTTCTGAAGAACTTTATGAAGGTTAAAAATCTTTCGAAGGATTGGGAAAAAAACCCTTTCAAGTATGTGGATCTATTAAATGTTGAGGATCTAAGGATCACCATACCCTATGAAACTTACCATGAAGAGGTGATCCAAGCCATATTAAGGGAATGAAAAGGGGCCAAATGGAACATAAAGAGTAGAATAACTTGGTTGACAAAGGGTGCAATTAAAAAACCAAATTTTTTGATTGTGAGGCATTGTTTTGAAGAAAAAATAACACCATATGAAAAATATTTGATGGAAATTGTCATAATGCATGGACTTCAACACAATACTTGCAAAATTGAGGTTCATTACAAAAACTTATACACAGAGCAACCAAGAGAAAACATCTAGAAATCATGTCATCTACCTCATTTCCTGATGGATGCCTAGACGATGTACAAAATGAAGCTTTGATGAAGACTATCACAAAAGCGGAGCTACTAGAAATATTGGAATCATTACAATTGAAAAAGGCCCACATGCTAGATGGATAGACACATGTTAGATGAATGGATCATGGAAATACATACCATCAAGAAAAAGTATAGATCTTCCTTTCTCCTTAAGATTCACCACTCCAAGTTTTTCGACAAAAAAAATTATCTTTACTTGAGACTTGTTCTCACACAAGTAGGTCTTAGCCTCACATTCTTAAATCAATAATTTATTTTTCATGAAAAATAGAAAATTTAATATGCCATTGGAGTATCCCATGGTTCAACACATACCATAAAGAACAAATATACCCTAGTATCCCTGCTTTTATTTTCCATCATCACAAAAAATCTAAGTTGGCATACAAACCATGAGTATGTGGTTGAAGGGCCTAAAGGGATTGAAATTTTCGATGGCTTATACATAAAAAAACATTATTTTTATGGATAACACCTCATATTTAGAAATAGAACTATCCAAGAATCCAAATGTATAGATAGAACCTTAAATTTTTTCTCCCCAAACATCGACATGGAAATAAACTTGTGGAAATCAGCCATTAAATTCCACCATTTTTCTAAATATATTCATAACACGATACCTTGCTTCCTACCATTCACCCTACAACCCTTTTAAAATTGTATTATATATATTGGTTTCTATCATAAATAAAATGACTACCAATTTAGGCACAACTTATGGCTCTATGATAATGGTTGGATGACCCTATAACCATCCTTTTCAAACAACATATGTTGTTGTTTCAAATTGAGCATGGTATCATTATAATATTCCCAATAAATCCATGACAATGCTACATAGGGATATGTGTCATCTAGTATCACAATGACCTCAAATTCCACACAAGTCTTGAAACCATTGAGACAAATTTTCATCTACTAGCCTAGTCTATCAATTTTGAAAATGCATAATTGATTTTCCTACTAGTCTAAAAGAGTTTCTTAAAGTTCAATCATGCATTTTTACAATCTACTAGTCTAGTATGTCAACTGTAAAAATGCAAAGAATTAGGAAATCCTTGTTGAACTCTTAAATTTATTTAAGAGCATGTTTTGAAATATCCATTGTCTGAAAGAAAATAAGAAGTAAATGAAGGTATAACATAAGTTTTGATAGTGCCAAGTATGGAATTGATTTTGGATTCAAGAATGGCCTAGATTGTAAGATTTTTCATTCAACCTTACTTAGAAGAGGAAGTTCAATGATTGGGTTCTTTTGAGGGTCACCAAGAACCTTTTTCATCTTAAATTCTTCCATGGTTTTCAAAAATCTTACAATCTAGGACATTCTATAAAAGAGAAGACTCACACCCCAAAGCATACCAAGATAACAATAATGGGATGCCAAGTATGATATGAATCAAGTAAACAAGGACCCCAATAAGTTTATTACATAAAATAGAATGAAGTATATTCTCCAAGAAAAACATGGGTTCCCTGAATATTTGCTCGCTAACTTATCTTCTCAATTTTTCGACTGTTGGTACCACAAAATTATATTCACCCGATAACTTGTCTTCTTGTTTTAACGAGTGTAGTTACCACCAAATAAGTATCTATAGGATATATATTCCTCGAGTGATGATAAAGATATACTCAGAGAGGTTGAAAGTGAGACGTGTTGTACTAGATCTATCGGTTCTAGATCAACTAGATCTGAAAAGGTAAGGAAAAGATTTTGTATATGCATGCAATGTTTTATTGCCAATGGAGGGTCATGTAATTATGATGTTGAGAGAATAGGTGGCATTTCATTTCCCTTGAGGTATAGACATATAGTGCAATGATGGGTACCCAAGGAACTACTTGAAGTGGACACATATTTCTTCATCAGTGGGAGGATGTATCGCATTGCTCCTTCATCCTTACATGGATTGGGGTTATTTTCCATGGATGGAATAAAGGTCAGCTATGGAATTGTAACTGAATTGATGGAGTATGTTAGACCATTATACAAATACAATCACTGGTTGATGTTGGTCCGATATACGCGAAGTATGAGAAGATACAGATTTGCCACAAATTATATACAACTAGTAGATAACAATCAAAATAAAGGGGTGACTATGTATATTGATGGAAGACCAAAATATTCTAGAAACATTGTGGCATTTATAAATAGTACATGACCAATGGCAACAACTAAGAAACAAAATTGCATATATGAGGGACGCGAAGGAAATCATATATTTGTATGTGCAACAAAAACAATAGTTCCAGGTGAAGAGTTATTGATCAATTACAACTTAAATCGAATCGATGGAGGGGGTGAGGCTATGGAAGTAAATATATTACATACCATTCAACTCAATCTTTGATCAATCATTGTTATAATTTATTGCTGCAATATTTCAATATGTACGGCATATATTTCATTTTTCATTATTTATTTTCTGATATTACTACAATATTTCATTTTTTTAATGTTACAATTACTTTCATAACTTTTGTTGATTAATTTATTGTGTCAACATATGTCTAGGGTGACTGTGGAAAATCACATGCTACATCTGTCCAGGGTGACCGTGGAAAATCACATGCTACATCTGTCCAGGGTGACCGTGGAAAATCACACTCTACATCTATCCAGGGTGACTGTGGAAAATCACACGCTACATCTGTCCAGGGTGACCGTGGAAAGGCACCCACTATGCCTCAACAGGTAAATGTTAGATATAGTAACAACTTATGACTACAACAACTAAATTTCTAAATTTTCATTATTTATTTTATGATATTACTGCAATATATCATTTTTTTAATGTTATAGGTGGATTTCATAACTTTTGTTGATTGATTTATTGTGTCAACATCTGTCCAGGGTGACCATGGAAAATCACATGCTACATCTGTCCAGGGTGACTATGGAAAGGCACCTATTGTGCCTTATCAAGTAAATGTTAAATATAGTAACAACTTATGACTACAATGACTAAATTTCTCAAATGTTAAAGTTCATCTCATTAAATTCATTCATTTTTGTATTGTGGCATGGTCATCGTGGGAAGTCACCCACTCGTAGTAGATCAGAGCAGGGTGACTGTGGGAAGTCACTATTACGAGGAGAATCTCTCTATGACTAGGGTAAACCACAAAAGACGGAAATGACTGCAAAAATCAACTCTATTCTCAAGTATGCTATGTAAACAAATATGCTATCAAGACAAGATAAAATGCCTACCTCATCCATATGTTCGATGAACTCCATTGTTGAGCACTTGACCCAAAGAAATATACCTGCAACTAGTCCTCAACAACCAAGCAAAACAAGCATATGGTGATAAGAAATGATGTTAGCACATTCAATAGCATAATCCATTAATAAACATAACAAATACGCCCATGGAATAATAATTCAAATATTTGAAAGATATCAATTGGAAAAGAAAAGAGTATTTCTATTAATATATGAATAACAAAAGTGAAAATGTTACAGACTTCTGTGTCGGCACGGTTCGGAACCGAGAAACTAATTTCCTTCCAGTTGGGCCTCCACCACTTCAATCCTCCACCAAAGGAAAGCTCATAAAATAGAAGAAAGGAGGTTCTCAAACAATAAGGAAAGAGCTTGGGGGATGAACACTTTGTTCAGGCTTAAAGGACAAAGGGATGCAGACTCAATATGAAGTAAATAATTTATCCATAGTAACTTTTCTCTCAAAGTTGAATTCTTTCTCCTATTTTTCATAGCTCAGAATTGGCCCCTTTATAGCCTTCAAATGGAATTGAAGGGCTAAGTCAGAATGTTTCCAGTATATGGAAGTCCAAGGATCATAGATCTCTTGTTGTGACATGGAAACCCGACATTAATTTCATTTTTTGGCACAAATCTCAATGTACATGGGTTGTAGTGGTTCAGCCTGAGTATACACATGTTGTATAGTAGGAAAGGTGCGTACATGTGGAAAAATATGTATTTTTATCTCTAGAATTTACAAACAGGGATGATAAGTCTACATGGGGAAATGGAAAAAGGTCGTCTATGAAAGATTGCATAGGGTGAGACAAATCTTTCTATAATAGTCATTAGTCGCACAACAACATCAGGTAACTATTAGTTCTTAATAATAACTAAATTTGATTACAATATCTTTTTTTTTTTATGTTAAAATTATTTTAATTTCATTTATTATTTGATTTTTTTAGTCCAGTACAGTCAATTTGGACGATGAGGAGGTTGAGGATGAAATATTTTATTCCACTAAACCAATAAAAACTTTCGTGAAGGCCTTGAAGAAGGGAAACATAGAATATCTAGCTTTCTTTCGCAAAAGACCCCTGACATAGGAGGACGGGGCAAGAATTGCAGAGCTACAAAATCTAATAAAAACATTTGGGGTAAGTGGCATCTTCACATGTTTTTATCAGTTGTGACAATTTCATCTCTATTTTTTTGTTTTATATTTTCCATACGATATAATAAAGTAAAGTTTTCCATTTTTAGGAGTCTTTAAACCCCATGCCTTGGGAACCTATTGAGCCTACAACTGCTATAGGTAGTAGTGATGGTCCAATGCAACAAAAAAGTCGGCAAAGAAAAGTACAAATGAGGCTTTTTGACCCTCATGAGGTTCCCCTCGAATCCATTGATGAGGGAACTGATGTTGATAGGCATGACACACCGGAGCATGATGAGTCAGAGCCTAGGACTCCACATGAATTTTAATATGAACATATTGCAGATGGAAAGGAATCTATTCATGGAGCAACATGAATTAAAATCACTGGATCACTAGATCTCACCTTTTTGGTGGATGATGCATGTGTTCTGATCAAGATTCAGAAGATTGTAGGTATTTGTTAATTAATTGATTCATTTTTATCATGAAATTGAAATCGACATTTGTTGAGATTATTATAAATTAATGGATAACATGTTTATGCAGGAAACAATGTTTTCTACAGAAACTTGAATGACAAAGCATTGGAGTTGTTTGGCCCCACCATTCGCACATGGTGGAATAACCAAGATAGTGAAAAGAAAGATGAATTTATAGGACACATGGTAAACTTGTTCGATAATATGTTCAACAGGAAAGTGGTTACAAAGTTAGCCGACGAGAATTTAAATATACCAGGGCCCAATATAGGGAGAAATTGCAATTAGACCTCAAGCATGAGTGCCCTCCCATGGTTCCAGAGAAAGTGTGGAAGTCCATGATAGAGGATGCAAAGTATAACTTTTTTAAAAAACAAGGAAGACATCCACGACATGGTAAAGCAAGGTACAACACATGCCATCTTCTTAGTGAAATATGCTCATTTATGTTTTTCTTTCTTGTTTTAAGTAACAATTCTGATATCTATCCTTTTTCAAAAATTCAATATATAGGATACGGGTGAAATCACAGAGTTGGTTAACACTTTTGTGACAATCTGATCCCCAAAATTCCGAAAAACACTTTTTTGGTTGAACTAATATTATTTTTTGGCCAAAAGAAACTGTTTTCGGCCGAAAGGTGGAATGTCAAATCGAACGGTACAGTGATGGTATCCTCGATTTGCATGTAAATATTTATTTGGATGGATTTTTTCCATCCGGCAATATTATTTCGGCCAAAAGAAAGTTTATATATCAACCACACATAAGCTTTCAAACATTTTTCTAACCTTTTGACGTTTATGGGCGATCCTTCGTGATAGTGAGCGTATGTGAGTGTTGGTGTCTGTGAGCATTCGTGTGTGTGTCGGAATTTTTGTGGGCGGGCGTTCGACGAGCATTTTGTTCACGGGTGTTCGGCGGGCCGAGCTTTAGGTTGGTAGCTGTAATTTTTTATTTTTATTTTTTTAACTTTAATTTACAGTTTAGTATATTAATTTTGATATTAATTTTAATTTTAATTAAATTAAAATATAGATTAGTTGGCAGCCTCTGTGGCCAAGCCATGGGAACGCCCACAACTTGGCTACAAGGCTAGCCTCTCGCGGCCAAGTCACAGTCCACTGGACTGTGACTTGGTCGCGGGAGGCTAGCCTTGTGGCCAAGCTGTGGGCACGCCAACGGCTTGGCCACAGGGTTGGGCCCCCGTGGCTAAGTCACAGTCCACTGGACTGTGACTTGGCTGTGGGGGGTAGCCCTGTGGCCAAGCCATGGGAATACCAATAGCTTGGCCACAAGGCTGGCCCCTGTGGCCAAGTCACATTCCACTAGATTGTGACTTGGCCGCGAGGGGCTAGCCCTGTGGCCAAGCTGTGCAAACGCCAAACTTGGTCGCAGGGGGCTAGCCCTGTGGCCAAGCGGTGGGCATGCCTTGGAGTATGCATGGGAGGGTTAAAATCTTCCAAAATTGGCTAAGGTGTCAAGCCTCTGTTACATTTAGTAAAACATCCCTCTAAAATTTCTCACCTATTCAGTGGGCACATAAACTAAAAGTGTTTCCTTCATGGAAACCATAAATTTTATACACTGACTAGAAAATACGAAGCCTTGAAACAGATACCTTCATTCTAAGGATATATAAATACATTCTAAGAAATATTAATATATATTACAGGATATATATTAACTGACTTAAGATATATAGGGTATAGTTAATTATGAAAATATAAGCTTTATTTTGAATCCGCAAACAATGGGAACACATATATGTTATTATAACCACACATTAATGGCAAACTAGGAAGAACATTGGAGTTCACCAATCGAGTTTCTTCAAGATAGGTTGAGATGGAGGGTATATTCAGGATGTAGTTTTCCTTTAGAAATACCGAAAAATATTCAGAGACTTCTGTTTTGGTTAGGGCATGTAGCTTAAGGTAATGTTTAGCTCTAGTTATTCTGATGTTTTTCTCATAAATAAGTATTATGTTTTATGCTTCCCTCCTTGTATTATTTTTTACACCCGATTATATGTCATGAAATATCATACATTGAATATAATTCCATAACAAGAACATCTCCTCTACAAATAATTTCAAACAAACATCCATGTCTTTAGAATGATGCTTTTTAGGCAAAATAAGAGGCAATATCAAATTTTATTTCTATACAACCATCCAAGGAGGGATGCTATAATTTATTAAAAGAATGGGTCAAATTGTATAGTTTGTAGACTAGAAAGGTAACAAACCCACTTTGTCAATTGCTAGGAAAAATATTATACTTCACCACTCATGTATAGATTTTTCAATGAATGTTTTCAATGTGCTTCATTTCCTCAAAAGCTACAAAAATACATTCAATCACTCATTATACTCTTCCTATGAAACAATTTTCTTATATGTCTATTTATCTCTTCAAGAAGAAATAATGTGATGAAACAAAACACTCTGTAATATATTAACATGTTCACAATCCCCTATATCATGCCAAATATATATAATGATTATAATATCATTATCAATTCTATCATCAACATTGTAAAAATGGATACCATATGAACGTAATATAATACATAAAAATAAATTCAATACAATAACTAATTTGAAGAAGCAAATAAATTTTTTTAACAAATAAATTTTTTTAACAAATAAATTTTTTAACAGGCCTATCTCAACATTTCAATATTTCATTAATACAAATTATCAATACAAACTTTTAAAGTTGAAAATTTATACAATATCATTTTGTTTCCTTCTTCTTCCTTCTCATTGGGACCTTTAAAGGGAGATTAGCTACTTGTCTTTTTTATCAAACATGTATAAGCCTATAAAACTTTATTCCACTAACAACTGATCTCCAATAAGACTTAGCTACTTGTCTGGATGAAACTTTTTGGAAGGGATGAATCTATGTGTGCTCTATAGGACTTATAGGGTTTTTAAAAATGGTATGAAGAAAAATTTCAATCCTAATAGGGTGTCCATC
>ML793508.1:12105-24412 GCA_009831015.1 Picea engelmannii
ACATCGTTGGTTGTGAGATGAGAGGGACTAAAATGATTGGGGGCTATGACTCCATGAGAGAGGAATGACAGGGGGGTAAGGGGGACCAAAGGGGCCAAATCTTGGAAACAATGTATTTTATTAGAACCCAAAGTACTTTACCTTAGCTTATATAAAAGGAATATCAACCTTGAAATGTGTGCTAAGGTAGTTGGGTGAATTTCTTGGAGTTCCAAGTGGCTAGTTTTAGCCATGCATACTTATTATTGGGCCATTAATTTTTATAGATAGAATTTGCACAAGTTATGTTGCAACTTCATTTTGGTGAACAAAATTTGCGCAAGCTGCTGAAGAGCTAGACAATGGACTAAAGAAAGAAATAAAAAATGGTTGGAAAGATAGCGCAACATCAATTTTGAAGAAAGAAGTTGCAACAAGATCAAGAAGAAGAGAGAACTATCGGGTTCTCAACCAACAAACTCAAGATCAAATTATATATATGAGACTGATATTATTGTAAAAGGATGTTGTTGTTAGGGTATTGTTATTAAGGTTGGGCTGAGATTTTCGTTGGTGTTTCTCGAGTCATAGTTATTATCATTCATGTTGTTAGCTCAGTCGAGTCTTGACATCTAGGTAAGAATCAGACTGTCAATGTAATAGAATTTTGTATTATTGTCGAGTTGGAAGCATCCTATGATCACTTGTATATATAACTCAAGATGTGAGAAGAACCTGATATGTTAATACCATTAGGGACCCAAATTTTGAACACATCCTACATATTTAGTCTTCAAAATGTATTGAATGTTACTATGTATTGTATTTGTGTTTGATACACTTAATTGGTTATAACATGTTTACGAATATCATCGCAACTCTATTTTCTCCATTATCAGTTAGGAAATGTTCAGATCTGCAACAAGCTTAATCTATCGTGTGCAAGACTAACCTAAATCTTGGTATCTCATAGATTTATCTAAGTATTCTCCTTACCCTTCCCTCTCTTTCTTGTCTCAGTTGCGCTTTGGGTGAGACTTCTTCCCTCTCGAGAAGATGAAAATTCCAACGCTCTAGACTAATTCGATACCTTTTGTTGGTAACTTGAGAAGGACCCTGGTCTGATTAATTTTGCGCCAACAAAATAGTTTCGTTGTCGAGGCTTGTGTTAAAAGGGAACCTGTGAGGAGAATGCTTACGTGGATCTATAGATCTAATATTCGCGGTGGGAACAAAATTGTGACGCCTTTATATGGAAGGAAATGGAGTTACGAGGTAAAACTTAGAAGGATACAAGAGATTCTGTCTTTTATTCATAAAGATCGAGTGACCAATATGAGATATTCTAGGTAAAATTCCTGGAAGAACTATTCCATTGGATATATCTACTACAAGAAGCTCCATAATTCCAAGAATGCATCAAGAAGACCTATACTTGGGATACAAAGAATATCACATAAATTCATCAGCTAGATCACCAGATTCCACGAGCAATCGATTTCTGGGTCAATACGACCTTGGAAGGATATATCATTGAATTTGCAGCTGAGAATAACCAATATTTTTCACGGGTGGAATAAATTTTCAGGAAAGGTGCTCACAGAAGACTGTTGAGGGAAATTTCCTTGTGGATCAAAGCATTCTCGATGGAGGAGGGGATGATAACTATTCCCTTGACTGAGATGGTATTCTAAACACCTACGCTTAGGGTAGGTTGATTGTGGGGTAGGATCATGACCTGAKATGGAGGAAGGGTTCTTTTACAGRTGAGGGAAGATCAATAAAAGAGYGCAATAAATRAGCGAGCCTTAAGGAGARCCSCCATAGTTGAGAATTGGTGGTGTGAAAAGGTARAGAAAGCARTGAAGTAGTTCGAGGTTTTGCARAAATAAATAAGATCAAGAGGAACAKATGAAAGAAAGAAGAKTTTATGAAGGTAAGAAGATAAGAAAGACTGGCCAGTCTAAGATTGCAGTAGAGATAAGCAYAGAAAAGAAGGATTCCCCAGGTGGGTGGAMAAAAAGAAGAGTGTGTAGAAGCAAGGGAAGAYGAAGTAGGTCTAGAACTTGCAGGAAACCAAGAAGATTCATCCCCGATATCATGAAACATCAAGAATCARGCAGAGAAGGTTGCTCCAKAKGAAGAAAACGAGAGCCCCCAAATCAAAGAAACCCTCCCAGAAGTCAGAGAAACCAACCTCGAATCACCCATCCCCTAGGTGTCCTCTATACCCATGGTAAATTCTACACCGCCTACGTATGTTATTTCTGTTCCATCGCATCCAGATAGTCAGAACCAATCTATAAGTGTAAACATTGGGAGGATACTGGGATCCCCAGGCATTTCGTAACCAGGACCGTTAGGTCTCATTCTAATAGGAACAGTGAGACCCAAAATGGTTGGAAATATGGGAGGATCGATTGCCCGATACCCAAAATTCAGGGGTAAAGGGGATGAGGATGCAAAGAAACAATGGTTCTTATGTGAGGCTATCTGTATATCCCGAGGGACTCTCGATGCAAACAAGTTAGTGGAGTTTTAGACTACCTTGAGGGGTTGTACTCTCAAATGGTACATGAAGGATATTGAACCAGGGGTGCAAGGACAGGCATTCACCCTTGGCCAAGTTCATTTGAAGTTGATCATTGAATTCAAACTACCTTAGTCAAAGCAACAAGCTCTCTCTGAGTTGTGGGAGATTCAACAAAGGGAAGGAGAATCTTCCTGGGAGTACAGTAAAAAATTTAAAGATGTTATTAGGAGGCTAGTGCATTCAATTCACAAAGATCACCATAGGGAATGGTACATACAAGGATTACTACCTCTGAGGAGAATTCCTTTAACACAACAATGGATAGCCACCTTAATAGATGCCTTGGAACAGTTGATGAAGATCGAAGCCATGACAGGTTATACAGGGAGTCTGGGGACAACCAGGCCTTTGGTAGATGCAAATTTGTTGCAACTCCAGAGACAAATATTGATGCCAGGGGAGAAGATTCAAGAATTAACTATACCAAGACTAGGACGATCTTAGTTTTGGTGCACAAGATTCTACACAGAAGGGCATATGGAAAATGAATGTTCACACATGAGGGGAATGGGACCTCCTCACAATTAGATGGGACCCTCTCCAGGACCAACGGGAGGAGTTGCACAAGTATCTGCAACTCCACCATTCCATACAACAAGCTTATACAATACTTTCCCATATGCTCAAACATCTTAGATAGTTGAGTATTGTGAGATTTGTTAGACACATGGGCATGCACTGAGACAATGTCCTATTATGCAGAAATACACAACTACACCCAATACAATACATTGTGAGTTTTACACATCTACGACACATGCTACAAATCGATGTAGAGCATTGGACGCACTTGCTAATAGGTTGGACCAGAAAACATTCAGAATAAATGAAACCCCCTAAGGACCTGGAAGAATCCAGGGAGGTGGGGTTGGAGGTGGATTCAGAGGAGGGAGAAATAGAGAAATAGGGCCAAGACGATATTACAAATACAACGAACAAGGTCACTTATCCAGAGAATGCCCTCACCCAATACGACCATGGTTCTCTCACTGCAGAAATAACGGGAATGCAACTGAAGACTGCCCAGAACTAATCGCGAAATGGGAAGATTGGGTTCATGAAAGAGGAGATAATCTAATAATCTCATAACTGAAAATGGGAATCGAGGGACAACTACCTAAGATTAACATCATTACTCATGGAGGAGATAAAACTGGGGTAGATGCAGACAATCAGCCCAAGATTCAGAAAGTTGTTCCCAAGGATGACAAGTATGACCCCATGAAACAAAAGTTGTTTTTCAAAAATGAAATAGAAATATTTAAGAGCATCCCCACTCCAGAAATAATGGAGAATCCCCCTAAAGTCTTGTGTCAACCTAACCTTGTGCAAGCCCCTACCTCACCGTTGGCTCCCAAAAACTCTACAATTCCAAGGAGACACCCTAAGCAGTCTCAAAGTGTAATCAACCTTTGGTTTCAATTGTTCTTTGATATCCGAGGGGATGACCAACTTACGGAGAAGTTGCAAAACAATATGTACCTTATATTGGGAAATGAGGGAACCCCAGAAGCAATAGTAAGGACCAAACTCCTTGAGAAGAATACCCAGAGAATACAAAGAAGAAAGGTGTGAACAAGAAAACAATTTAGGTTAGAAGCCCATCCAGATGATTTTGAAATTAAAGATGTCATGCTATATTTGGGATCTGATTTCAACATCCTACCCAAAAAGACCCGGGAATCTTTGGGAAAACCTCATTTAGTATATTTCCCCATCTAGTTGAGAATGGAAAAATAGTACTGCATTTTCCCAGTAGGAAGGCTAGAAAATGTGGAAATAGATGTTGTGGGAGTTAAAACCACAACCGATTTTGAGGTAATTGAAATCATGGGAGATAAGGATCCCTACCCTGCTCTACTCGGAATTGATTGGGAATACGACAACTATGCTATCATTGATCTAAAGAGAGACACCATGATGTTTGAAGCATATGGGATAAAATTAGTTCAGCCCATAGATCCATGTTTAGGGCTTAGATACACGGAACCAGCAGACCACAATATGGATTTAGATGCTCTTGACCAATTATACACCATAACAGCAGGAACGAGACCAAATTACATAAATCCCACTGCAGATGGATCGGTAAGCTAGAGAAGCATACAGTCTATTGATGAGGATTCATAATTAGCATCTGATAGTTGGAAGCAAGGTTCCTATGAACAATTCTCAAGATGATGCGTAATTGTCAAAGAAATGATATGGATTGGAACCGAGGTCAGAGAACACTTGACATATGATAGTGCCTCAGAGGTACACAATTTTCTTGCCAGAATGGAAGAGAAAATAGCAATAGATAAAAGGATCTATGTTCTTGAATTAGCATTGCAAGATACCCCTGCTAGATGGTGGGCCACCCATAAAGCATGGATTATGGAGTGGGAAGACACAAAAAAAGCTATCCGATGTAGATTCCAAAGTCGGGATCAACTGAAAGAAGAGATG
Source organism: Picea engelmannii (assembly GCA_009831015.1). Classification (NCBI taxonomy): domain Eukaryota; kingdom Viridiplantae; phylum Streptophyta; class Pinopsida; order Pinales; family Pinaceae; genus Picea; species Picea engelmannii. The sequence goes on from ML793508.1 coordinate 17,126, forward strand.
AATATAGATTTTCAAGATGTGCAATTGTTCGATGGATGGTCTGACCCTAAAGTACATATTGAACATTGCTTAAAGTAGTGGAGAGTTGTGGAAGTACCCTCTCACCTATGGGTTCAGGTATTTCTCCATTCACTGGGTCCAATCCAAAAATCCTGGTATATACATGAAGAGACCAGAAGACAAACAAACTGTTGGCAGACCTTACAAGACCAATTTTGCAAGGACTTCTCCTTTACAAGTAAGTATCCTAAGCTCAACACATTCCTTCAAAGAATCAGGGAAATGCTTTTTATTGACATTTACAAAAAGAGATCAAGTCCAATAGTATGTGTTGACCATGTTCATTTTCTTCAGTCTATTCTGAGTCTTGAAACTGATAAGATAGATGTTTATTGTTGTAAAGTTGAGAAAGACCTGTAAAAACTTGATGAATTAGAAGAGATTAGAAACTTAACCATTAAAGAAACGGAAGGTAGTAGAGATATTCATGATATTGTACCTAGTCACACATGTAGCTTCTATAACCATCCACTATAGTTGTGGAAAGTTAATATAGGGAGTACAAAGAATCCTAAGATAGCTTCTATATGAGATTAGTGGGATGAGAAAACTATGAATGAAGTACACAGCCTGTTGCAGGAGTATGAGGACTTGTTTATGAAAGCATTCTCAAAACTTAAAGGTATAAAAGGAGCCATGGGAGAAATGAAAATCGAGTTGATACCCAACTCAAGACTTGTGAAGCACAAACCATACCGAATTAATCCTAGAATAAAAGAGAAGGTAAAGAAGGAAGTGGACAAAATGATTGTGGAAGGAATTGTTTTCCCCATAGTTATCTAGAGTAAGAGAGATACATAAGACATTTGGGTCTGTGTGGACTACATAAGTCTGAATTTTGCATGTGTGCATGATCCATTTCCAACATCTTTCAATGATGAAGTGTTAGATCGGGTTGTGGGAAAAGAATCTTATTCATTTACAAATGGATTCTTAGGATATCACCAAGTCAAAATCGCAGAGGAAGACAAGAAGAAGACCACATTCATAACTGAATGGGGATCATTCACATACAATGTAATGCCCTTTGGATTAAAGAATTCCCTTGTAGTTTTCTCTCAGATTGTGATAGCAGCATTTTGAGAGTTCATCCATAAGTTTGCATAAGTCTACATGGACAATTGGACGGTATATATCCTATTAAAAGACCATGTAAGGCTACTCCGATTAATGTTTGATCAATGTCATGAATTGCATATATCTATTAATCTAAGGAAGCACATTTTATGTGTACCGCATGGAAATATGTTAGGCCATATTGTATGCAGAGAAGGAGTCCTGGTAGACCTAGCTAAAGTTGTTGTTATTATGAACATGACACCACCTAAAAGTGTTAAACCATTGTGCTCTACCCTGGGACATACAAGATATTACCGCAGGGTCATCAAAATATATGCAACTATCATTGTATCTCTAGAGAAATTGTTGAAGAAGTCCTAACTATTTCAGTGGACACTAGAGTGTGACAAAGCATTTGACATTCTCAAATAAAAACTAAGTATTGTACCTATATTGATATTTCTCAATAGGGTAATTGAATTCCATGTACATGTGGATGCATCAGGTATTTCCCTGGGAGCCATTTTAGTGCAACCAGGGGAAGGAGATATGGACCAACCTATCTATTTTGCCAGCAAAAAACTCTCGCAAGTTGAGTGCAAGTACACAACCACTGAAAGGGAAGGTCTATCTATGATTTATGCATTACAGAAGTTTAGACACTACTTTTTAGGCTCTCATTTTAAGTTTTTTACTAACCATTTTGCATTGAAGTACCTAGTTAATAAACCAGTACTTGAAAGAAGAATTTGTAGGGGGCTACTGATTTTTTCAAGAGTTTTCATTTGAAGTAATTGTCAAACCAGGAAGATGTAATGTAGGTCCAGATCTCCTTTCCAGGTTGGATTCAGGGGAGGGTGGTGGAGCAATGGATGATCAACTCCCATATGCGTACCTACTCTGAATTGAGGCCATCCCAGAGTATCTTGAAGACATTGTTGTCTTCCTCAATACATGGACTTATCCAAAAACTTACTCAACTCAAAAGTGACATATGGTGGTTCGTGCAGTAGACTATCAACTGATTGCAGGACAAATTTACAAATTGGGTTTAGAAAACATCCTCAGAAGATGTGTCTTGAACCATGAAAGACAATACATCCTGTGGGAATGCCATAGTGGGGTTGCGGGAGGACATGTTGGAGGTAAATCTATTGCACATAAGGTACTTCAAGGTGGATTATGGTTGGCTACCTTATTTAAATATGCGAAGGAGTATGCTAGATCTTGCGACATATGCCAAAGAGTAGGAAATCCATCACAGAGATGAATTACCTCTTCATCCAATCAAGGCACTTTAGGAATTTGAGAAGTGGGTTGTTGACTTTATTAGACCAATCAACCCCTCGACTAAGCACTCAAAGGCCAGATACATCATCACCACAGATGATTACCTCACGATATGGGATGAAGCAAAGGTATTTCAAGACTGTTCGATAGATACAACTGTTATATTTATTTTGAGAATGTTATCACTCAATTTGGATGTCCTAGAATCCTGACCAGAGATCAAGGTAGTCACTTTATCGACAACACAATCTCAACATTGACAATATAATTCCTTATACAACACCACAAAAGCAATCCCTATCATCCCCAAGCTAACGGTACAATAGAGACATTCAATAAAATTCTATAACGAGGATCGGAAAAAGTATGTTGCGCAAACAGGGAAGACTGGGATGATAGAGTTCCAACAGTCTTGTGGGATTACAAGACTACCATGAAGAAGCTACACATGTATACTTCATTTCAGTTGGTTTATGGGAAAGAATTTGTTGTACCTGCAGAGTTTATTACCCCTAGTCTCTATATAGCATAGGCTACACACATGACAGATGATGAATCAGTTGCGCAGAGGATTGCAGATCTGCAAGAACTTGAGGAAGCAATATTTCTAGCATATTTTCATCAGACAGTTGAGAAAGCTAGACAAAAATCTTAGCATGATAGAAATATTAAGTCTAAAAGATTTTTGAAAGGGGATAAGGTACTACTCTATGACAAATGATATCAAAAACATCCAGGCAAGTTGTGCATGCATTGGTTGGTCACATTCATAGTTGCGGAAATCCAACACTCGGGTGAAGTCAAGATAGCGCAACTGGATGGTATCCTTCGATGAGGATGAGTGAATGGTTCCCACCTTAAACCTATATTTGTCATTATTGAGCCAAAGGACTGTTTCTCTAGTCCAAGGGAGCATGTACAATAGTTATATTTTAATTTCTTGTAATTTATTTAATACAGTTAATAATGTCGAAGTGTGCATTGTTGCACCACGACATGTAATTCTTTTTCAGTCTAAGTGTCGATGCTTTTGTGCAAAACTGCTTACTTAGCCACACAAGATCGGAAGAACCACCATTAAATTAAATGAAGTCATTAAATATGATGGGGACCCCATTATGGTCGGAGGGGGAGGCGAATCTGAAATGTATCACAGCCCATGTGCCACACGCATCATTTCCAGTCATACCCTTTATGATAGCTACAGTAACCCGTCAGAACTTTCCATTAAGCCATAAAGGCATGATACCCATAGATGCCATCGATATCCCCATCGATATTCTCAACCATTAAAACACTAAGCCCTCATGTCGGCCATGTCTCTGTCAGCCTGTTTATTAAAGCCAGGATAACCCTATAAAATTTTACCTCGTTATCAGTATCGTCAGACACCTAAGCCTACGATTGCATTTATTCTTTAATGATGAGTGTCCTTAGGATAATTACATAGCTCTCTAGTTATCCCGCGTATAAGATTTTGTGAACTCACGAGTGCGACTTATTGTTTACCCTAGTTATCCTTCGTCTTTCACTATCTGCACTCTCATCTCACTTCTGAAATCTTCTGCTCCCTAGTATCGACCCCACGCCCCAACCTATCCCTTCTAGTTTTCTAGTAATCCAAAGCCAAAATTCCAAGAGAAACAGGAGGTTGAAGTTCATCTCTGAAAGAGGCAATTCCATATGATTTGTGTGATCCCCAGGTCAATAGCATGGGTGATGTCAAGGGAAAGACCGAGTAGGGAAAACTCCTCGACCTCAACCTGACGGACAAACTGTTGCTTACGTATATGAACATTAGTTTATTCTGGGACTTGGCCCTCGATAAAATGGGAGGCATTCAATTTGTTTTAAATCTAGAGTTCATCAACCTTTTCAATTCTACCATCATGAACCTCGGGGATCTATCGGTTTTCGGAACTACTGGTGAGGTTGCACGATGCACCAAGTTTTTTATCAGTCAGGTGCATGATAGGAGCTTATGGCTCGATAGAATATATCTTATTCATGCCAAGGATATCCACCATCTCACCAAACTATCCCTCGAGGGTGAGGACATATCAAAATGATTCCAAGGCCCAATAAAGCATGGGAAGAAGAAGGGTGAATTCAACCTATATGAGAAATTCCATACACATAGAGGCGGACGTATGACCAAAATTGACCCAATCCTACAAGAGAAGGTCCAGACAGCTTGCTACATGATCACTATTAAGGTTATGTGCTCGTACTACAAGGGTGAGTGCACCTTAGATGCTCTTTCTGTAGCAGACTTATGCATAAATGGAGTTGTGTTCAACTGGTGCAACTACCTACTAGAGGAACTCCTAGTTGCATGTGAGGAAGCTCAGAAGAAGGGAGGAAGTTTTACATACGACTACTTGTTAGTAGCATTCACAATGTGTAAATGGTAGTCACTTGCAGATAAGGGTCGCCCAACCAATATGTTCGAGCCCTAGCACTCAAGGTCAGACTTAGAGAATATGGAGTTCAACAATGCAGTGTTCTTGAAGTGGTACAACCAACTCATCGGTGCAACTCAACGGTTTCTCATACCACATGAATTGTTGAATCTCAACACCCAGAACATCGCATTTGGGCTAAATCGCCACTATACTTTCGTTTGGTCGAGGCATGTGAATTCTGAGGACTTCCACACAAGGTCGTTACCCTTCTATATGGATGAAGAAGCCTTTGACAAGGAAGTCATGTCATGGGTCGGTGTTAAGCGCAACCCACGCAATTCCCATATGCATTATCTCTTGCCACCATATCTCCTGAAGAAAAAAGGGAATGAAGAAGGAGTGGGGCCAAGTTTCATCCTAGCAGAAAAGAAGCAGCATTTCTAAATGCCATTGGACTCAAAAGAATAAGAGGACGAGGTACCCCTAGAGCGAAAGAAGAGGACATTGCCTTTGTTTCCATAGCTCCCAGAAGAGGTCGTGCTATCAAGGAAGGATGTTAATGAAATCCTATTTGTCGCATTCATAGGGGGTGTTTCAACCAAGAAACCCCGAACAGGTATTTCCCCTATCAAAATATTGAACCCATAGCCAGTATCCACAACTGTACCTCATACCAAAGACACCACTCGTGCTACCCAGACTATGATTAACATCACAGTTCATTTTGAGCCAGACACTGTTGCCTACACAATTTTCATCACTGAGCAAGATCCATCACCACAACAAGCGCCATCGCCACCACAAGACACCACCATTCACTCCCAATCACTTCTCCCGATCCAATGCAACTAGATCTCCTCGACTCTTCTGACAATGTAAAAGAACCCACTATCATGACCACCGAAGCCTTGATCCATCCAAAAATTCTTTTGGTACCCATTTTAGTCACTCTACATTCCACGAAGAGTTAGAAACAAGAAATCCCACCACTTGCTCCAATACTACAAGTTCCAGGTACCCAGAGTCCTCTCTCAACAGTCAATGTTGAGATTCCCATCATCAGAAGCAAGACTCCATAAATTTCATTACATACAGAGTTAGGAACACAGTTGGTTCAGAATAAAACCCAAACAACATCAGGGAAGAGTGAAACATCCCTAAAAGAACAACTAGAGCGAGTCCTCCATAATCCACAACAATGCCCAGAACTATTGTAGCTTTTCCTGGCGAAGATAGAGATTCTCCCTCTACTTCCAATGACTCTGAAGATGAGACTTGCACATCAACTGCAAGGTCCATCCTGAGGGGAAGAAGAGATGGAGACACCTTATAAACATTAGATGGCTAGTGGACTACCACTACAAGTCTGATTACCCCTTTATGTCTCTCCTTCATCTGGCGACCTCTCTCAATTGTCAACAACACAACTGGTGGGCATAATCAAATCCTCAACCAAGAAATTGGAGCAGAGGATCCAACAGGCCGAACAAGAAGCCAATTTTTGTAAACAAGAAGGACTCTTTGTGCAAGAACGACAAATGAAGAAGGAATATTCAAATATTCGAGAAGAGCAAAAGGTAGAAAAGGTAAAGGAAAAATGCATAGAGGCCTGGACAATGATCAGAAAGACAACACCTTAGCTGCCAGAATCCACCGCAATAGGTGAGCTTGTTGAGAAGATTGAATTAATCCAGGTAGCCTGGTATGAGCTGGCAGAACGAGCAGAAGATCTCAAAGTACAGTTGTAGGATAGTAAGCGAGAAGTCGAGCTTCAACCCAGGAAGCTACAAGATCAACTGGAAAAAGTGGTCTTAGAAGGAAGCAATGCAAAAGTAACGTTCCATAAAATGACTTCAGAATGCACAACCATTTTCAAAGAGGTTAGTGATTGGATGGGAATTATTTCAAGGCACAACCAAACATTGAAGACCTGCGCTTGTAGATCCAATCACTCAACGAAGAAGAAACCAACACCATGGATCCGCTGTAGCAACAAGATAAATTTAACAAGATCCAACAAGCAGACAATGATCTAAGTGCATTATTTGAAGCTCAAAATATGGCTAAGAAAGAACTATGATAGTTTTGAACTATAGTCCATACAACCTATCTACATATGCATCAAGTGGATGCCATAGATGATTCATAATGGAACTCAATAGTTGCGTCCAAGCCAAAATAATGCATTACAGACGCCACCCAATAGCTTGTTGTTGAAGCTTCACTAATTTCCAGAAAGTGGTAGGACAAAGTGGACAAATTCCAAGATGTTAGGAAAATATCCCTAGAACTAGTACCTGAGTTGGGCCCTTCATTTGAAGAAGGTAAAGTAGAAACAATCCAATATGGAAATGGAAGCAACCTAAAACCAAAAGGCAAGGAAGAACAACAAGCTAACCCATAGTCCATGGAAAAGTTGAAGACTTGGCTCGAGGTGAGTCAAGGATTGTGGTCGGAGCCTGTTGGGCCCTTC
>ML793508.1:27970-47319 GCA_009831015.1 Picea engelmannii
GTAAAGGTTTAAAGTTTTTTTTTAGATTAAGTGTTATGGAATAAGAATAACTAGGTGTTAAGAATTATGTGTAAAAGGTTTGTGTCTACGGGTTAAAAGTAGATGAGTAAGGGTTGAGGTTTAAGGTTACATATAAGTTATTGGATTAGGAATTAAGGTTAAGGGTAAGACTACAATTATGTATTCACTATAAGGAAAATACCACTTAACAAAGGTCTGAGTCACGCCCCAATCCTACCCAATTTCTAACTCTAATGTAATTATTTAGAACCCCCTCATAAAAGAGAAATCTATCTAGTATATTTGAAACCCTATCATCCCCCACTCTCTTATTTATCCATGTGGAGGTTTTATTCATAGAATCCAAATTTAGAAATCCAATTTCCTCTAATTCATGAATAAAGAAGTTAGTTAAAGGGCCTTCCTAAGAAACAACTCCATATATTTCTGATCTACCTAATGATCTAGGAGGATCTAGGAATGCTCATAGAGGTCCAGGAGGATACATTAATTCTCAAAATTTGACAATCTCAAATTATCTTTAAAACAATTCATTACATAGAGCTCGACGATATCTTTCCAATGGCGCAAAAATTGCCTCAAATAGAGTTCGTATGAAAAAGTTATGACTGGTCAAAATTTAGGTCAAACTAGGAAAAAGTCAAAGGTCAAAGTCAAGGTGACACATGTCACCATTGCAAGGGTGACACATGGCATGACCATACATATGTATAATGATGGCGTGGTATCCTCACATGTAAACACATGGCAGGTAGTTGGTGACGTGGCATGTCAAGTTGGCAAGGTGATGTGGCAATCTGTACACACAAGTGGACTAATTATATCTTGACATGTGGCGATGATAGACCAATGAGAGGTTGCCATGTGGCAACCTCCCATTGGCCATTAATGGGTAATTTTTATTAAAATTTGGTGAGGTCAACCGAGGCCGAACCCATGACCTCTCATATAATAACCTCGTGCCTTACCAATAGTCCATCACATATGAATTAATAGTAATATGTTAAACATATTATAAGAACTTGTGTAAAGGTTTGGTCTGTGGAAAAAGGGGTCGAAGACTAAATCCCCCAGCCCATGGTTCATTTGAATTGACTTTGTATTGACTATCGCCAATCAAACAAAGAGGTGATCAAGAACCAATATCCGTTACCCAGAATAGATGATTTGTTTGACCAAATGAAGGAAACAACGGTGTTTTCAAAGATCGATTTGAGATCAGGATATCACAAATTACAGATTAAAGAAGAAGACATCCCTAAGACCGCATTTAATATTATATTCAGACACTATGAGTTTACAGTTTTACCGTTTGGATTGACGAACGCCTCTGGGGTATTCATGAGTTTGATGAATGGGGTGTTCGGTGAATACTTGGATATGTTTGTTCAAGTAATCATTGAATACATACTGGTTTATTCTCGGATGCAAGAAGAACATGACGAACATTTAAGATTGGTCCTAAAGTGTCTACAAGAAAACAATTTGTACGGGAAACTATAGAAATGTTCTTTTTACCAATCAAAGATTCATTACTTGGGACATATCATATCTGGTGAAGGTATCGTTGTGGATCCAACAAAAGTAGAGGATATTATGGAATTTCCAACATCGAAAAATGTACAAGAAGTACGCAGTTTTATGGGTTAGCAAGATATTATCGACGATTCGTCAAAGTTTTTTTGAAGATAGCAAATCCGATCACAGAATTGCAGAAGAAGAACAAGAATTTGTATGGACTGAGAAATGCGCAGAAGCATTTCAAAAGCTCAAAGAGTTGTTGACGATGACATTGATACTAAAGGTCCCCAACATGGACAAAGAATTCTTGGTATGCATGGGCACATCCAAGGAATTTTTAAGCAGAGTTTTGATGCAAGATGATCGAGTGATCACTTACATTTCAAGGAAATTGAGAAAGCATGAAGAGAACTACGTAACACATGACTTGGAATCATTAGCAATTGTATATGCCTTGAGAGTTTGGAGACATTATTTGATTGGATGGAAATTCGAATTAGAAACATATCATTGTGGATTGCAACATATATTTACACAGAGTGACATGAACGCGCAACAAAGGCGTTGGTTATAATTACTTAGAAAATACAAATTTGAGATTAATTACATTAAAGGAATGGTGAACATAGTGACAGATGCGTTGAGTCGGAGACCACACATATTCTCGGTAATATTCCTTAAGATGAATCTTCAAGAAAAGATTGTAACTTTACATATAGATGATGATTGGTACAAAGACATTAAGAGTAATATTGGAAAAGATACCATGATGGTACCGAAGTATGAAAGTTATTTATTAGACAACGATGGATTGTTGAGATTTAATGGAAAAATTTACGTACCACCTAACGACGAATTAAGAAGTTTGATTTTAAGTGAAGCGCATCGAGTAGTGTACATGGCTCACCCGGGAGTCACGAAGATGAAGGCATACCTTAAGCCTTTATTCTTCTGGAAGGGAATGAAATAAGATATAGTTAGTTATGGGAAATATGTCTAGAATGTTAGCAAGCGAAGGGTGAACATAGACATCTAGTAGGATTGTTACAACCACACGTTATTTTGGAATTGAAATGGGAGGTCATTTTGATGGAATTTATCATTGGATTGCCACTGAAGGCAAGGAGGCATGATTCGATTTTCGTGGTAGTGGACACTCTGACAAAGAGTTCACACTTTATCCCAGTACATACGACCTATCAGGTGCTAGACATAGAAGAGTATTTGTCAGCGATATTTTGATATTACATTGAGTACCAAGAAGGATCATATATGATCGAGGATTGTTGTTTACAGGATGGTTTTGGACTAGTTTCCAAGAGGATTTGGGAACACAACTAAATTTCAGTACATCATATCACCCTGAGACAGACGGACAAAAAGAGAGAACGAACCAGATTTTGGAGGATATGTTGTGTATGTATGTAATGGATCAACAAAAACGTTGGGAATATTTCTTGGTACTAGTAGAGTTTGCATACAACAACAACTATTAGAGTATGATTAAGATGGCCCTGTTTGAGTTTCTTTACAGATGACCGTGTCAGACACCGTTGAGTTGGGATCAACTTGAGGACAAGGTCCTGGTAGGACCAGAAGTGATTCAAGAAATGGAAGAACAGATGCAATCAATAAGACAAAGGATTAAAGAAGCTCAAGATTGACATAATAGTTATGTTGATGTGCATCGTGCTAACCACAGTTATGAAGTTGGTGATAGAGTTTTATTTCAGGTAAAACGACACAAGATTTCGATCAAGTTTGGAAAGTGTGATAAAATCACTCCTAGGTTTATGGGACCTTTTGAAGTTATGGAGAAGAAAGTACCCATGACTTATCGACTAGCCTTGCCTAATTCTTTGAGGCGTATGGACGATGTATTTCATGTATCTATTTTGAGACATTATGTTAGTGATCCTTCACATTTTATTGACATGAGTTATTTGTAGGTGTTGGACAAGGGTGCTCTCATGGTGGAGCCAATTTGCATTATGTACCATCGCATTCAAAAACTACGATGTCGAATAGTCGATCAGGTCAAGGTCCAATGGGACAACTATAGTCCACACTCAACTACCTGGGAGGACACATATGTGATGCGTCAACAGTTTCCTTACTTGTTTGATAGATTAGACATATAGATCTATGTCAAATACATTGTTTTCTTGCATTTATATACTGTACAAACTTCAAGACAAAGTTTAAAACAAGAGGGGGTGTATGTAACATCTCGCTCTACTAAGCACACTTTTATTGACTTATTATTTGAGGACACTTGCGTTCAAGTGATCTAGTTATTGTACATTGTGATATCATTTCAATTATGGATTGTACATGATGATGATGATGATGATGATGATGATGATGATGTGTTGTGAGTTATTACTATTTGATGTATATATATTAGAATATGTTATTGCCAAGTTTTCCTAAGTGTGCAAGACACATGACAAGTTATGGATGTTGATGGCATCAATGGACTTCCTTGGACTTCGAACTGAGTCAAGGAGTGAATTGTATTTTGATTGAGTATTAATTTACACACTTGTGACATATGATTGATTGAAGTATGATTTATGTATATGGATTATTGACATGGGATTTATCATTGGATACAGGTTTGATGATGCTTGTTGATCCAACTCACATAAGGAGTAGAGTGGCCATGCACAAAAACCAAACATTGAAGGAGAGGTGTGGCAGCATCCCTGTCACAACCTACTAGCACTCATGTCCTAGTCTAAATTGTAGGTTAACGATTACCTAGTTCGATAGGTCCACGATGTCATGAGGGTGGACTAAGATAGTCGCTGACGAAGATTCTAAGGGGTGTGCAATAAGGCAGATTCCTTATTCCTTAGAATCCCTTAGTCTCCCACAAGGTCGACTGAATGGAGTGTTGACTCCAAAGGGTCGGACAAACTTCCAAAAACAGTCAAAGGCGAGTGGCACCCTTGGAGCACAGAGGTGTGTCTTGAAGGTCATGTCGTGTATTTAAAACTTGAGCCAATAAATCTAAGTGGCCTAGAAAACATTGAAATGATTAGACCTTGCTGGAATAAAATAATTAATTAAACCGTAAAATATTAATTATAAATCCCAATAAAAGTTTAAGCCTTAGTCTAAAACTGAGTCTAAGTCTAAATTTAATTAAGAGACTAAATGAATTATGACATAAGTTAACATATTGGAGAATAATCAAACTCTAGGAAAAAAGGGAATAAAATATCAAGATTGGATAAATTGCACATGTGTGTATGAAAATAAAAATAAAAGGGGGGATTTTTAAAATAGAAAGAAATAAAATATGAGAGAATAGGTGTACACATAGAATAGTATCTAGAGTCAAGCTACCACTAGTCTAACTAGAAGAAGACTCATAATCTAACTCTAACTAAGATCTAGTTAGGAGACACTCATTAAATGAGAATCTGGGGAACAAAGGGACAACTAAGATAAAAAATAGGAACACAATGGAGAATGTGAGGGAAATTGGATTTTTAAACAAAATAAAATGGTAATTACTTGTGCAACTTGGGGAGAGGGTGACAAGTGCGTGGGTGAATAATACTAATTAAATTAATTAAAAATATAATTAATTATGCATGAGGACATGTGTCATTGAGGATTTTTCTATAAAAAAAAATGTGGTAGAAAGGAAATGGATCTCTCTTTTACTTGGTAAGGTTATGCTACCAAATTTTTTTGGACTATGTTTTACTTGTGAGAGTTGGGATACCAAGCTTGAAGAAAGAGTGGAAGCTCTTCCTTGCGAGGAAATCCTTGGAGCTATTGTTTTTTGGTTTCTTGTGTGTGGCCCCTTTGCGGCTCGGGGAGATAAGGGGGAAGAAGAGTACCCATAGCATTGGTTGGAAGGTACCGATGAAGTCTTGGAATTGGAAAGTGGAAGTAAGGAGTACGTGCACAACTTGTTTCAGATATCTACTAAAATCATCGACCTTCAGTTTGGTTACGGTAATTGTTAATGGTTTTCTAATTTATCAATTTTGTTGGTAAAATATTGTAGAATGATGTAATGATTTTTATGTTCTATTAATGTTCTAGTTCGTCGATCTTATTGGACGACTATCTTGATTTATGTTACAAATCTACTATTGATCAAGTAATTCCGAGCAACTATAAACAGTTTTTGTATGGAATTAGAATTTCAATAATGTATTTGTTATAAGAGCATTTAGTTGTATAAGAGAAATTTAAACTTCATGTGTAAGTTATTGCAAGTGAAAATTTGATTAGTATGAATTAAATGTGATAAGTTATGGAATTCCAATATAAATAAATAAAATTTATTGTAATATCGATTAATACAAATGTGGTAGATGGTGTCTTCCCGAAGAGCAGAACTGTTAATTTCTTTAAGTTACAGTATGAACCAAAAATTAAAAAGTTTGTTTTATTTTTATTTTTATTTTTTTAATTTTAGATGTCAACTATTTTGAATTTCTCAAACCCTTAATTAATCAATAGGACCAATGTATTATTAGATCGGGATTAGAATCAAATTATGGAAATCCGAGTTGTGACATTCGTCTTCCTGACTCTTTTACTATTTTTTTTACTCCATTAAATATTCCATGCTGCAACTTGTCTAAAAATAGATTTTTGAGAGCTTAATTCTCAACAAGACTCAGTTGACATATTTTTCTCCATAGTTCTGGATAATTGGGTAGTGGGAAGTAACATACCCTTTGTAAATTTGATTATAATAAGTTTAGACTAAAGTCTTCCCAAACCCTTCTTCTGTAAAAATTTTACTCCTTAACGTTGATGGAAACCTTGGGGTCATATATGGTTAGTTGTATAGAAGGAAAATGATTCATTCTCCACCTAGGATGCAATTAGAGCCTCAACCTCATCAGAACTAATGGTTAGGTTAGACCCTGGTTGAGAACACCGACTCAGGTTTCATTTGGAGGAGGCCTGGGACGATATGATTGGTCCATATTGTTGCCTCGCTTGACTATGTGTTCTTTACCGATGATTGGTTATTTAAATGTATTTTAGAGATACTTACTACAAAATAAATTTAGGTGATACGTTTTGTAAACTAACCTATAAATAATTACTTATTACTCGTCTTGTTTATGAAATATAAAAATGATTATGCTTACCACTTTATAGGGTCATATTGACTTAGTGGATAGCCAGAGAAAGCACCTTTTCGTTACATCCAAGTCTTAGTCCAACCTTAAATGATGTTGTAAAAGATAAGTTAAATGCTTAAGCACTTTTAGCATTATGCACCAGTGCATCTTATGCATGTTCTAAACAAAGTTTAATCTATGACAAAATTAATAAATAACTCTTAATTATTCTTAAATTGATAGTTCAATATATTATTATGGTGATATAAATAAGTAGGCGAAGTTCCCTTTCACTCTAGATCCTCGTATTTTAAAATCACTCACGAAAAGTCTGACATGGGATTTGATATCCTTAAACAACACCATGACTGCGTTGTTATGAGATTTAGATATCAACTTAAAGTAATAATGTTGTATTTACTACGAATTTGAAAAATAAAGGTAATTCTATAACAATCCTTCAGTCCAGATTGTTAAAGTAAATTTACGTCGATGCCCTACGACATCTGGTATTTTGGAAATTTGATACTCAACAAACATTACAATAAGTTTAGTTTTTAGCTTGCCAATAGTCAATTGGGTATTATGACATTGTCTTTTATACATCTAAATTTTTAATTTCAATAACGATCCAGTCCATATTCTAGATAGTATGGTAACCAAGTAGTCAAAGTTATAATTAATAAGTAATGATGGCTATTTAAATGATAACAACATTTGTAATGATACCTCATTTTTGAAGGTTCGAGGAATATACTTCCATGATGGAACTGGACCTCTTACACATTTAACGATTATTGTGGAATATAATTTAGTGATCTATATTTGATTTATCGCGATGCTAGCGAGCGAACTTGAGATCACAAAACGTTGTCTATGACTTCAACAGAAAACTTAAGCACTAGCGAGAATCCTTGGGATAACTTAATATATTTAGTCACTTAAAACAAGAATTAAAACATCCTTATCAGTCTCGATGATGTGTCTACCTGAGTTAATATATTATCACCAATTTTGATAGGATCTGACTTGGAAACCTATGTTTACCTCGTTTTAATGATAGCAACATAATGCGCATGCTATCAATGTCAATATGTTGGAAATTTGTTTTAAAAATCAACTTGAAGGAGTGATATCTAATAGTTACATTAGAAGTGATCACTTATCTTAGTGTTTAATGGCAGTAATCTTTAGCTTAACAAATTATAATTCTTTACCTTTGGTTATTTAATAACCTTACTCATAGCTATTATGGTTGTGGTCTGTTAGTTTCAAATTTATAGTTTATAATAGCTATTGATGAGGATACATTACAGTTGATTAATATGTATGGTTAGATGTTAATAGTTATTACACCTAACCTTATTGTTAATATTTAATAGTTTAACATGTATAACTTTACTATTAAAATTTGAATACAATTAGAAGCTTAACTACTAAGCTTACATAATATTAATAATCTCATGAATGATCTAAAGATTCTATATTTGTACATAATAGTTTAACTATTGATTTTATCTCCTCGATTGTTTTCATCATTTGTAGAGTTGTAAATTTTATATTGCGCACTCTATAATTTAAGTATTGTTCAGATTGAACAACCTCAAAGACTGTAAATAAGATGATATTACTATTGTTCTAATTGTAATGTTAGATAAATACTTAACGAATATGTTCCTTGACGGGGACGAATAGATGTAGTTATATAATGATGGTTGTATATTTTTCTTGTCGTAAAACTAAGCTTAGTTGTGCAAGTTGATAAGATATTGTTTTATAAAAAAACAAATACACTACTTCCTTGTAATCACTTACATATGGTTTGTGTACAGAGAGAGTGTTTCATTCGACCGCCAATTTCTACTTGATAGTGGCTTCACTCTGCCTGCCAAGAGTTTTGTGGTAGGCAATTATGACCTTAATAATCCCTACGTTATGGAAAACGTTCCGAAAAAAAAAAAAAGCGCCCGAGAATTATATGAAAGTGTTTCTTCTCATTTTCTACTCTCAATTTCTTGATCTAAAGGTGTATAATTTTATTTCATTAGATGAAGCAGTGAATACAACTTGACTATTTTGATTTTGAGTAGATGTTTTGGAGAACCCATGACTTTAGGAGATGACGGGTTTACCCCAAACTCTGTTGAATTCCTTCCATATGATCACTCTTTCTATTCTTACTGCAATATATGAACTTGTGGCTTCAGGTCCAGTATGAAATTCAGAAGTGATTTCCAATTTTCAAATATAAACAAGCTCCAAAGGGTTGGTCCAAACAAGTCTTAACCAACAATATTATTTTCTGTGAAATATCACAAGAAGTAGAGTATAAGAAAGACCCATGAATTTTCAATTTACAGAAAATATGTCAACTAATTTTTCTCAATATATTGAGACACATCTATAAATGTGTTGAACCTGCAAAGAATAGATCTAGATAGCAAATGACATACACAGTTTGTAGAGAAAATATAAGAAAAGAGAAACATGAGAGAAAGAATGGAAGAATTCTCATTAACCAAATGAGTGAATGATAATTTACACATGATCTACTCTGTATAAATAAACTAATGCACACTAGAGGAGAATCCAATGCACCATAATGGTGGTCTAGAGTGATATGGACACACACCAGCAGTTACACGAGTAAACTACCACCTAGTCTAGTCTCTCAGGAAGTTACAGGAGTGAACTGCCACCTAGTTTGAGTTAACTAGTCTCTCAAAGTTCAATTAACTAACTAAAATAGAGTGAAGTGAGGAGGATATTAGGGAATCATGAGTAATGCACTAGTCTGGTGATAATCCCAAGTACAATTTTCATTAGTTGGTGATGATCCCAATTCTACATGGTGATGATCCCAATGTGGCATCTAGAATCCACTCAACCGATCAAACTAAAGAGAATATTCTCCCTAAACTATAGGATATTGAAGAATGAC
The DNA here is from genome assembly GCA_009831015.1 of Picea engelmannii. NCBI lineage: Eukaryota > Viridiplantae > Streptophyta > Pinopsida > Pinales > Pinaceae > Picea > Picea engelmannii. Next base: position 37,559 of record ML793508.1, read on the forward strand.
TAACAAACATAGGGAAAAACTTAAGAAAAATAAATCCTAGGTGTGTGTGAAGTATCTCCAACACCCCCCCCCCAAACATCATTATGTTGAAAATAAAGAATGGGTCCCACCAACGAGGCCATGTTACAAAGCTCGAGTCTGACTTACAACGTACAAAGTTCTGTGACAATAGGTAGGAGTCCATCTTGGCATAACATGCCCTTGAAGCCTACCTGAGGCCATAAAAATACTTCTTTAGTCGACAAACCAAAGATGAATCATGCATAAATCCATGGGGTTGCTCCATATATATCTCCTTAGAGAGATCTCCGTGAAGAAAGGAATTCTTCACGTCCATATGATGGACTTCCCATCCTTTGGTTGCTGCAATGGAAAGTGCCAAATGTATGGAATCCATCTTTGCTACTCGAGTGAAGGTCTCATCATAGTCAATGCCATGCACCTGCTAAAAGAATTTGGCAACTAGCCTATCGTTGTATCTGCTAACATGTCCATCGGTTGCGCTCTTGGTCCTGTAGACCCATTTGCACCTGACAAGTTTCATTTCTGAAGGAAGGAGAACCAGATCCCAAGTCTGGTTCTCGAGGAGGGATTTGTACTCCTCCTGCATGGCGGATTCCCAAAAGGGGTTTCTAGCAACCTCGCCATATGACTGTGGATATGAAGACTAAACCAAGAAAACATGTCTGGGTGGAATCGATTCAATGGAATTGAATGCAAGAGGAGGCTCCTCGAAATCAGATTGAGTCTTCTTGATATCAGTTGGATCCCCAAGAAGATATCCTGCATCCTAAAGAGTAGTCTTAGACCACTTGGGACTCTTCTTTGGCTCTATATATGCATTTTCATGCAGTGACTCTACATCTGACTGTACTGACTCTGTATCTAGATCATATGAATCCTATGAATCAAAACTCTCATCTAAAGAAGAGTCAACATGTGCATGCGCATTATATATTACGAGTGGAAGAACAAAAGTGTATGCATGTGACTACCGAGGTACATGCGAGACACTTTCCTTGAATTTGACACTTCACTCAATGATGAGTAGGCCTAAGGAAATATCAATGAGTTTGTATCCCTTCACACCATCGGGGTATCCAACAAAGATACACTATGTGATATGTGGATCAAGTTCCTTCCTCTTCTCAGAGGGAATCTTGGCCCATGCACATGAATTGAAAATATGGAAGTGGGTCACTTCCGTTTTGAGGCCACTCCAAGCCTCGTAGGGGGTCTTATCCTTGACAGATCTATGGGGAGATTTGTTATGGATGTAGGTTGCACAATTAAGTGCTTCATCCCATAATCTTTGTGGAATTGACTTTGCATGTAGTATGAAAGATGCCATCTCTTTTAGAGATCTATTTTTCCTCTCAGCAACTCTGTTTTTCTCTGGAGTATAAGGAACTATGTGTTGCAACTGAATATTGGCCTCATGAAAAATATTATATATCTCATGCTTGACATATTCTCCCTCGTTATCTGTTTAGAGGACTTTGATTTTCTTTCTTGATTGTGTCTCAATAAGGGCTTTGAAATCTTTGAGGTGTTGAAAGACCTCTTATTTTTTCTTGAGAAAGAAAATCCATATGAAGCATGAGAAATCGCCAACAAAAATGAGGTACCTTGATTTATTGATTGATGTATGTGGAAAATATCCCATAAGGTCACTATGGATCATATCTAAAGGAGAGGAAGTCTTATGATTCTTTCCTTTGTCGAATTTCTCTTGAGGGTGTTTTCCAAGAACACATCCCTCACAAATTCCTTTGGAGAAGTGGATTTCAAGTAGACCATCAACTATTGCCTACTTGCTAAAATATTTCATATATCTAAAATTTAAATGCCTAAACCTTTCATTCCATATCATACTGCTTTCATCAACATGGGTAAGGAGTAATGCAAAATCTGGTTCAATATATTCAAAAAATGTGTAGAGTATGGATTGGTGATTTACCTCACCGGTAGCAACCCTGGAATTTGTTTGCATGTCATAGATATCCACTGCATCATGTGTGAATATGGATCTCTTTTTGGTCCCAGAGTTGGCCATCTGATATATGGAGAGAAGATTGATGGAAATTTTGGGAACATGTAGCACGTTCTTGAAGCTTCCGTTTGTGAGTTCAATTCTTCCTTTGTCGGTGACCTCAACTGGAAATTTTTCCCCAATTAGAATAGGAGGACCTTTGCATGCATCTAATGAAGAGTAGACTTATTTTATGTCTTCCATGTGGTGTGATGCACCTGAATCTATGATCCAATCATTGGGAGAGGAGTTGATGGAAATCAAAGCATGGCTAGAATTTCCTTTCTTGGGATTTTGATCTTCTAGCTTCTTCTTCTTGGAACCCTCGGGGATGAGATGTCCAAGTTTGTTTTGTTGAAGTATTTGGGCCATTTGATATATATTTTTCTGCGTATATGAAGATTCTGTATGGAATCCTTTATGGAAGTAAGTGCATTTCTCCCCTTTTTTTCTCTTTCCACCTTTGGATCCGGAGGCATCGTTGAATGGTTTTGAGTACCCTTCCTTCTTTGGATTTGCATGGGATTTCCTTTTGTCTTTGTCTTCATATTTCTTATTTTTATGACCATCATACACTAAGTATTCTTGACCAAGTTTGGAGAGAATGGTGAGAACCATTTGTTTCTCTTCCTTGTATTTATCAACCCCGCAAGCCTTGAGTTGTGATAAGAAATCCGTATATTTGGTAAAGAAATATTGGAGATTTTCGAAGGTTTTGGATCTAATGTGAGAAATTACACCTCGCGCATGTGTCCCTTCATCTCATCCTATTTTCCAAAATCCCTTCCATGGTGGTCCAGGATTCATTGGGGGTTTTACAAGAGGATATGTGAAAGATGAGTTCAGTAGAAATGAGACTGCAAATAGTTCCAAACGCTTCATCCATTTGATTCAGATACTTGGATTTTTCTATGGCTGATGTGGGTTCGGTATCTATGTCCATGCATAAACTTTATAATCCTTTGCCTCAAATATGCACTATCATATTCTCTTTCCATGCAAAGAAATGGTATGGTATAAGAATGAGTTCTTTTGGAAATTCCATTTTTTCGTTGTCTTCAATCTTCGGTACCTGCAAAAAAAAATTGGTGTTTCTTTTCCCTAACAGTCCTCGGCTCTAATAGCATTTAAATATGTTGATCCTGCATGGAATAGATCTAGATATCAAATTCCATACACCGTTTGTAGATAAAATATAACAAAGAGAAGCAAGAGAGAAAGAATGGAAGAATTATCATTAACCAAATGAATGAATGATAATTTACACATGATATACTATGTATAAATCAACTAATGTGCATTGGAGGAGAAGCCAATGCACCATAGTGGTAGTCTAGAGTGATCTGGACATACACCAATAGTTACAGGAGTAAATTGCCACCTAGTCTATTCTCTCAGGCAGTTACAAGACTGAACTTCCACCTAGTATGACTTAACTAGTCTCTCAATATTCAGTTAACTAACTGAAACAAAGTGAAGTGAGGAGGAGATCATGGAATTATGAGTAATTCACTAGCCTAGTGATAATCCCAAGGAATATCTCCTAGAGGAATATTCTCCCTAAACTATAGGAGATTGAATAATCACTAATAAACATAGGGAAAACCTTAGGAAAAATAAATCCTAGGTGTGTGTGAAGTATTTCCAACAACATCATTCTCAAAACCAACATGAAACTTTCTTCGGTGGAATATTTGAAAAAACTATAATTTTCCAGTCTTCCATTCTATGAAAATATAAATCTAAAAACTGAATAAAAACAAATCGATATCATAAGAGTTTAGGAAGTTCAACACCAAATGGACCGTCTTGCTCATATTGAACCATTGTGAAAAAAAATTGAACCAAATCCTGCAAGACTAAGAGTCATCTTTTTGTTTGGAATCTAGGGCGAAATTTAGACCTTGCAAATCATTGTCACCCAAACATAGGCATTCACATATGCCACCCCCAAGCAAACTAACCTTTACTTAAAATAATTCCAACAAGCCTACTCCAGAACCAACAGATAAACCCTACCTGCTAACTGCAGCAACAACTCAAGAAAAGTAGAGTGCTCCTTCTCCAAGGGTAGTGCATAAGAGAGAGAGTCTCCATATCCACAGAACAAGTACCACACACAAATGCAGTAGCTGCAGCTGCACTACTCTCTCATAATTGTGCCATACTTATCAAGAATATCACCAAGAGTATAACCAAGTATGTCACCAACAGAATCACCAAGAATGTCGCCAAGAGAATCACCAAGAGATGACCATGCGCTCTTAATCCTCCTTACAGCTGCAGTTACAGATCCAACTATATCTCTCCACAAGACTTTCACTCTCACTGGGTGTACAAATGAGCTAAAACGTCCTCTATTTATATTAATATGTCCAGTGACTTTTCTGGATGGGCCGACCTAACTTTTTGGTAATTTTATTTTTTGTTTATCTTTTTCCTGTGGAACCGACTTGTATTTTTGGAAGATAATGTTATAATATTATTCATTCTTATAGGCCGACTTGTCTTCTAGGGTTTCCAAACATCTGTTTAATGGTTCATTTACTTCCATAATATTTTATTCTAAGTCATAGGTTACACGTGGAGATTAATACCTCCCGCATCTACCAAAAAATCAACACTCCCTCTTAGCTAGGGAGGTATCAACTAAGATGTTATTTATTTAGTGGTCTCAAACACATTCGTCCATCTCATGCCATGGCATGGGAAAGACTCACATGATCTTGCAGACTATTCTACAGGTAGCATCACCATAGCCACACATGCTATCATATGATCAAACAGATCATGTAACAAGTATCACCATCATAGCTTCACATTAGCCATCATAAGAAGTTTTTCATTTTCACTAGAGTAGCATACCAACCTTTTTTGGAGTAGAATACCAACTTGTATTGGGGTAATATACCAACCTGCGTTGGAGTAGCATACCAACTTGTGATGGGGTAACATACCAGCCTGCGTTGGAGTAGCATACCAACTTGTGCTGGGGTAATATGTCAGCCTGTGTTGGAGTACCAACCTGCATTGGGATAGCATACCAACCTGCATTGGTGATGCAGACCCCCCTACTCTCCCTCGGGGTTACGCGACCTCTCGGTCTAGGATTGATCGACTTCGAGAGATGAATCATCTCACATGTTTGCACTGAACCTCTTCTATTTTCTCCACAAGTCAAACTCTTACTTCTCGAGTGTGAAATCCCCTTTTAGGGAGTTTTTGAGTACCCGCAGAGTTCTCCAAGTGACCCTGGTCAAAACCATGGGCTTAAACCTTTGCGCCAGCACACTTCGGAACTTTAGGATTTGGGTGTTCTCGACACACCTGACTCCAAATCCGTCGAACTCCAAACTCGCAAACACACATGGACCAGATCTACGGTCCACATTCCTTTCACAACCAACGACTGAGATTTACTTTGAGACTTCGGCTTCAGGAGTTATGAGTGTTCCAAACACCTCTTTCCTCTGAAGTGTTCCATACCCAGAGTTACAGATCAAGTTCTACATGATCTTCTTGATCGACGACTATGATCTACTTCAGGACTTTGGTGTTCGAGATTTTCGAACGCTCCAAATCCTTTTCTCCCCGAAGTACTTTTACCCAAAGTTACAGATCAAGTGTCACGCATACTTTTCCAATGGACGGTTCTGATGGATTTTGGCACTTCGGGAATTTTGTCCTTCGAGACTTCACTCCTTGTTTTCCCTCAAAGTGCTCTACCTCCGAAGTGACGGAGATGATACCACATGTCCACGCAATCGGCGGTCAATGTTTTAGCATCTTACCTTTTGGAGCTTCGGACAACTTCCGGTCAATTGCTCCTCCTTTCCCTTGCTCGTTTCTCCAGATTCCATGATCTTTTGACCCGTGTCCTTCTCATATCGACAACCATTATTTACTTTAGCAGTTCGGGCTTTGGGAATTTTGGCTTCACTACTCTCATTTTGCTCCGTAGTGATCTTCTCCCGGAGTACACGGATCTCCTCCGTGTGTCCTTCATGGATCCAATGGTCCATATCTACTCCATTCTTCACGACTTCGTGAAGTTCACACTCTGCTCCTCGCAAACTTTCTGGATTTCTTACCTCCCGGAATCTCCAATATTCTTCCATGTACGCTCCTTTGAATCTACGGTCGATATGTACTTCGACTTCGTAGCTTCGGGAGTTTTGACTCCATCACAAATGAAAAACGTCGAATATGTGAATTCCGTAGGAATCCAAAGTTTATCCTCCTCACACCTTCTCGATATCTAACGGTTGTCAATGACCCTGAATTCCTCCGAAGTTATCTTAACTGTCAATCCTTGAACTCCAACAGATTTCCCCTTCTGTTGAATCTTTGTCGCTATCTCTCCTGAGCTTGACTCTGACGCACTCCTTGTGTTCCTGGAATCTTTGACAAAGTTAGGACTTAGAGATTTCTTCAAAATAAATCTTACTATGCACTCCTTGCACTTCACAGTCCTGATATCTCGACACTTAGTCGACTCTTGACCCTGTGCACTCTTTGCAACACTCAGTCTAAGTTTCCTGTTATCCCTCCTGAGCTTCTCTGAGTCAAATCTAGACTATGTCGATGCACTCCTTGCGGATAGTATGCACTCCTTGCATTTGATCTCTCGGAAGAGAAACAATTGAAACTTATCTAATATTTCATAGGTTCATACCTTCAACAATATAACTCATACATTCATGAAACACAAAATAACAGAGAAGATTTAAGCAACAACAACACCACTCATTTGGATCAATATCACTCTTTTATCTTCATTCAAATGTAAATGGCTACAACTATGATAAACAATAACTAAAATTCAAAAACAACTAAATCACAACAATATCCTACTAATTTGCAGCAGCCTCATTTGGGTGTATAATGCATCTACTTATACAAGAGGGCTCCTAGGGTTCCCTCTGATTACCTATCTTATCAAAGTAAAAGCTAAAAACTACTTAACCCATGTTACATTAAAGTCTGAGACAGACAGATAAGAGCGAAAGCTCCGGATTTGTATCGAAATCAACTACATTAATGGAATATTTGATATCCCTCGATCTCACACGATCGTTTAGCCTCCAAAAATTTAGATCTTCTTTAATTTTCAATCCGTTCAAAAAGATTTGCAAGATACGCCAACTTTTAAAATTCAAAAGGCATGCTAGGGAGCTAAGTTGTCTCTCCATGTGTTCTTTGCTGACAATGCTCCTGCATCATACTCCTCTGGCCAAAAATTCATGTACTCCTTTCCATGAGCTCCTGCATCGACTTTCCATGCTTCTGGATATCAACTTCATTTACCCAACTGACATCTTCTATTGGATGTCCCTTCCACTTTACCAAATATTCAAAATAGGTATTTCTCCTGGTCCTCATACCAATCCTCTGATCAATTATCTTCTCTATCTATGGATTCTTTGCTATAGGCATCTAATTCTCCAACTGAATATTTGGTTGGTCTTCTAATCTTTCTATGTCATCTTCCCTGTAAGGATACAGGTATGAAATGTTAAATATGGGTGATATACCCACATCCTCTGGCAACTCTATCTCATAAGAATTGGCACCAAATTTCTTGAGGATATTGCATGGTCCTATCTTCTTCAGCTTCAGTTTGTTATGCGTTCCTCTTGGGAACCTTTCCTTCCTAAGATGTGCTAAAACTTGATCTCCTACCTTAAATTGAAGTTCTCTCCTATGTTGATCAACTCTACGTTTATACTCTCTGCTAATGTTCTACAACTGCTCCTTGATCTGATTATGAAGCTTCTGCCTTTCTACAAAAAAAAATTCTACGCCAGCACTTCTGAATTCACTCTGCTCCAGATCTCTCACTTTTGATACCCCTCTTGGTTTCATTTTGTATTCTATATAGAATGGGCTCCTTCCTGTACTTTTGTTCACTAAGCCATTGTATGAAAACTCTGCTTGTGACAGAATTTGATCCCACTGGCTATGTTTAGTGACCAAACTCCTTAGCAAATCTCCTAAGATTTGATTTACCACCTCAATATGTCCATCCGTTTGAGGGTGATATGTTGAACTAAAAGACAGTTTAGTCCCCATCTTCTTCCATAATGTTCTCCAGAAATGACCAACAAATTTTGTGTCTCTGTCTGAGACAATATCCCTAGGCAACCCATGAACTCTCACAACTTCCTTGAAAAACAAGTTTGCAATGTGCGTTTCATCATTAGTCTTTTGGCATGGGATAAAGTTTGCCATATTTGAGAATCTATCAACTACAACAAATATGGAATCACTTCCCCTTTGGGTTCTTGGCAATCCCAACACAAAATCCATGCTTATTGCATCCCAAGTCCTATCTGGAATAGGCAATGGATGATACAATCCAATGTTTTGTTTCTTTGCTTTTGCATACTCGCAAATCTTACATTTGTTAACAAACTTCTTCACCTCTTCTCTCATACCTAGCCAATAGTATGAACTATTCAACTGTGCAAATTTCTTGTCATGTATGAAATGTCCCACTAGACCTCCACTATGTTTTTCCTTCAGTAGATTTTATCTCATTGAACACTTTGGTATGCACAACTGGCAACCTTTAAACAACAATACATCTTGAATCATATACTATGTCCACTAACTTCTGTCTTTGAGCACTGTATTTTCACATGCTTCATATGCTTCTTTAAAATATGGATCATCACAATACATCTCCTTAAGGTGTTCAAATCCTAAGGTCTTCACTTGGTATTCGTGCAGAATCAGACATCTCCTGCTCAATGCATCAACAACTTTGTTAGCATTACCAGAAATATGTTTAATGACAAAAGTGAAATTTTGCATAAACTCTATCCACTTATCATGTCTCTGATTTAACTTCTCTTGTCTGGTTATGAATTGTAAAGCCTAATTATCGCTATACAAAACAAATTCTTTTGGAACAAGCTAGTGCCTCCATTTCTTCAAGGCTTGAATTATTGCATCAAATTCCTTATCATATGTGGAGTACTTATTCTTAGTGTCATTCAGCTTCTCATTAAAATATGCAATGTGCCTATTATCTTGGCTCAAGACTTCTCCAATTGAAACTCCACTAGCATCACACCTTACTTGAAATGTCTTCCCGGAATTTGGCAAGATCATAATTGGTCGTTTTGTTATCTTCTCCTTCAGTATCTTGAAACTTTTCTCATCCTCTTCTGTCCACTTAAAAGAATTATTCCTCTTCTTCACTATATCCAATATTGGTGCACAAATTCCACTGAAATTTCTAATGAACTTCCTATAGAAACCTGTTAATCCATGGAAGCTTCTCACCTCAAATATGCTCCTTGGTGATGGCCATTATTTGATTGCTCTCACCTTTTTTGGATCCATTTTAAATTCATTTGAAGAGATCACAAAACCCAAATAAATGAGTTTTATCTTCATAAAAGAGGACTTCTTCAGATTTATCAACAAATTCTCCAGTTGCAGTCTTCTCATCACCAATGTCAAATGTCTCAAATTCTCTTCTTCATTTTTACTGAAGACAAATATATCATATAGATATACAATCACAAACTTACCAATGAAATCTTTCAATACCTCATTCATCAATCTCATAAAAGTACTTGGGGCATTTGTCAAGCCAAATGGCATAACAAACCACTCATACAACCCATCATTTGTCTTGAAGGTTGTTTTCCACTCTTCACCTTCTCTCGTCCTTATATGGTGATATCCATTTTTCAAATCTATCTTTGAAACAAAATTT
>ML793508.1:74028-97059 GCA_009831015.1 Picea engelmannii
ACTCAAGGCATAGTGCTCTCCTCCTTAAAAACTAGCACCTACACTCTCAATCACAAATATTACCACGTGTATGTAACACCCTTGCTTCCCTTAGCTTGTAATTAATCAATAATCATAATCACCATGCTATGACATGAGAACAATGTAAATGTATTATGGTTTAAACTATCAATGACTAACTATGGGGGTGAAGCCTCGAAGTACTAGCCATGATATCACTAGAGGAAAGAGTGAGGAAATTGTAAAGAGAGTTCATTAGTTCAAATGACCCAAATTCCCTTTGCTAAGATAATAAGCCTCATCCGGATCCTAAGGGGAGGAATCAGTTAATGAAGGAAGGACTGGTGGTTGAATACTCAACCACCCCCATGAATGGAAGCATGGTCTGACTGAAGAATGTCAGCCCGAAGTACCGTAGGGTATGGAAGACCAGGGTGACCCGAGTTCCCTTTTGACAAAAGGAACATGATAGGTCGAGAACCATCCTAGAAAAAGATATACATAAAATAGAGACAAGGAACAAACATAGATAGACAAAGAGGGGAATGCGCAGAGCTCTCCAGCGGATGATGAACAAAAGGTCATGAGCTTGACGCTGAGTGAGAATTTGATAAACCTCACCAAGGCCATGACAGAGAAAGAGATCTCTGACAGTTTGCAGAGAATAGAGCCTAAGCAGAAGCTGAAACAGAGAAAGAATCCCTGAGAAACTGCAGGAGCTCCTTGGTGATATCATGGCTTAACACGGGGGTGGACAGAATGCTAAGAATGAATGCCTCTTAGCCTATGGTTTGGTGGAGAGGAAAACACCCACAGTCAATCGGTTGGTGATCGAATGTAATAGATAAGTATTATTATGCCCGATATCCTAGAATCGAAATGCATGATTTGATTATCTGTAAATGTGATAACTTGTGCCTTGCATGAAATGGATGATAATGGTGTTTAGCGCCCTTCTGTAAAATATTGCGTTTGATTGGTGGTATACTGTTTGGATGTTCGATCTTTGTAACTCTGGTGCCCCAGCTGACCGAATATTTTGAGATGGGGTTAACTGGAATGATTAAGCCTTGTCGATCCCTCGAATTTCTCCTTTGCGGGAATACTGAGTTCAAACTCTATGGAAGGAGGGCGCCTCCTTCAGAGCTTTCACATGTGTGGCCAAGGGCTCACACTCATGCCCATGACCTTAACCAAATCTCGGCTAAGAGAAGAGCTTATAGCCCGAGATTCATCAAAGGGTCCATATGACTAGGGTCTAGGAACCTTGCGCTAAGTCTGAAAGGAGCTAACTCTTGATGGCTTTGGAGCTTCAAAAGCTCGAAGCCCTGGGATGTCAAACTTCACAACTGTCAAAAATACCCGAATGCCAGAATTGCGAAAGGTTGTGAGTCGTTGATCTAGGGAGTCCGTTGGGGCCCCTTCTCGACCGCCTGATCGTCTAGTGGAAGGTTTCGCATATGGTACTTTGACGAAGCTCCACTTCGAGAGAATGGAGATGTTATAGCATCAAACTCCCTAAACGTTGAAGTTACGAAGTAAAGGAGAGTCGTAGATTTGGGGGATATCGTTAAGAGCCCCGCCTACCGTCCGATCATTCAGGAGAAGGGACCCGCACACGGTACTTCTGCAAAGTCCCGCTTCAGGAAAATGGAGTGGCGGTGAAGCCAAAACCTCGAAGGCCAGAGCTGCGAAGTGACCAGGACCGTTGATCTAGGGATCCTTCAGGTTCTCTCCTGGCCGTCGGATCTACGACGAAGTCAGCCTGGCGTTGACCGCTTCGGGAGAACAATGATGTTGTAACGTCAAAACTCCTGAAGGTCGAATTTACGAAGTGACTAGGACCATAGATCTGGGGATCCTTCGGGTCCTATCCTAGCCGTCAGATTTACGATGTAGTTAGTGCGGCGTTGACTGCTTCGAGAGGATAGCGGTGTTGTGACACCAAAACCCCAGAAGGCCGAAGTCACGAAGTAATGAGGATTGTTGATCCTCGGACTCTTCGGGATCCCTCTCAATCGTTGATATACAGGGACGCGTGGCGCTAGATCTTTGAGTCTGGAGACTGGGCACTCCGGGGAAAGTTGAGTTGTGGTGTGTCGAAAAGCTCTGAAGCTCGAAGTAATGAGAGTCGTCGATTTGAGGATGCTTGGGGACTTTTCCTAACCGTCATATATGGGTTGTGGTCAGCCCGACACTGACCAACATCGGGAGAAAATAGGAGTTTGCATTGCAAAACCCCCAAACGTCGAATTCTCGAAGTAACGAGAGTCGTAGATCTATGGTTCTACGTGGCCGGATCTCGACCGTAAGATCTGAAGAATGTTAGAAAGCTACTAGTCTGGAGTGATGTGGTGCAGTGACATCACCCAAGGTGACGTGGACCCAAGTTTGACGTGTCACCCCTGGCCCCTTCCACGTGTCAGTATCATATTATATAGATTTAGCTACTCAAATCTGCCAATCCAAAAAGCCAAAACTTATAACTTTTAAACAAGGAGATAATACACATAAGTTTAGTAGTAAGAACACTTAGTTATTTTGAAAAGAAGGGTATATATATGTTTGGGAGAAAAAGACAATGTTATTTTGAAGAAAAGGGTTGGGATTCTATGCGCACACCATTGACATATTGGGAAGCTTTCACATTCAATGTTTTTTGGATTGCGTGGAGAGCATTTGTTCTTCTCTACACATCCATGTAAAGTTGTAGTAAGTGGAGTGTGTCGTGTAGTGATTATTACAAAAGTAGAGGAAGATTGAAGTGGATGGCACATGTAATTCCATTATTGCTTGGCGCGTTTTTACTCGCGAAGAAGAGTATCTGGTCCTTTGTGATGCCATACAGTTGGTCATCCCTGTAAAGTTGTAGTAAGTGGAGTGTGTCTTGTAGTGATTATTACAAAAGTAGAGGAAGATTGAAATGGATGGCACATGTAATTCCATTATTGCTTGGCGCGCTTTTACTCGCAAAGAAGAGCATCTGGTCCTTTGTGATGCCATACAGTTGGTAGAGGTGAGCATCTTGTCCACTCGATGAGTATCAAGTTGCACGGTGAAAGAGATTGCATTTCTTATTTTATTGGAATGCGCGTCAAATTGCACAGTGAAATTGACAGCATTTCTATTTTAATTTTAATGCGTTCCAGTTGTAAGCAACATTTCTCCTCTCAATTTCTATATCTCTTTGTATAACAATTGGCAATGCATCCTCTCAATGTATAACGCCTGCATCCTCTTTTCCCCAAACCCACTCTGAAATTGAAAGTGAAATAGAAAATTAGCATTCTTCTTCCCCTGCAACTTTGATTGGCACTTCCCCGCTACTTCTGCTGATCCCACCAACAGCAGCAACAACTCTGATCGGCGCTTCTCCTCCACTGCTGCTGCTGCTCCTCCTCCTCCTCCTCCTAGGATGTGGTCTTGAACTATCGTGGAGATGTGAAGAAGACTCCAAGATATGCAGAGTCACGATGGTGTCGGGCCATCTTTTCTCCAAGATATGCAGAGTTGCCATGGTGTTCGAATGAGCTGCTCCTCATGCCGGCATCGGGACCTCCCATTATTCCAGTGTTTTACCATGTCATGTCTGTGGATTTTAGGCGAATATGAAACAAAAGTGGAGAGTATGGTGAAGCCCTGCACAAACTCGAAATGAAGAGAACGTACGACTCTCAAACTCATGTCAATCAGTCACAACATGCACTGAGTGATGAAGAGTCCCAATAGACTGCACAATACTTGCTATCCTTGTATTGGTATTGTTGCCATGAAGTAGCAACTTGTTGAGACTGAAGGGCATCTCTTGGAGCACATTTTGAGGAGGGTGAACTGGCCAAATCTCATATTGTTCTCTTGGGGCCACAGTCCCTACTCTTATCTTCATTTCCGGATTTCAATGAAAAATTTAACTGTTTCGAATTTAAGAGTTTTTAAGGTGAAGGGGAAAGTATTGAAAACATTGTGGCAAGACAGAGGGAAGGGAAATTGGAATTTGCTTGTTCATTAGTCGTTGATATTTAACTGCTGGACTTGATGGAAGTGTAAGGATTCTTTTGACCAGAATCACCCATTTATATCTTCTTAACAGTTTGGCTTAAACACATGATTTTGCAGAAATCTGGTAACCTAAAATCCATAGGGTAGGTGAAGCACCTCGAACGGATTTTCTTCTGCTATGTTTCTTTCCAAAAATTGACAGAAGAATTTTGCAATATGAGGTCGTTGAAGGTTTTGGTGTTTAAAGAGTGCTCAAACCTGAAAAAGCTACCAGATTCCTTTGTAACTTGACGAACTTCCAACACAACAAGCTGTTTGGAGAGGCTGCCAGACTCCTTTGGTAGCTTGACGAACCTCCAACACATCGAAATGCCTCGGTGCGGGTGTTTGAAGAGACTGCCAGAGATTGGAGAAGTGGCCAGTGTCCTTTGGTCCCATTGATGAACCTGCAACAGATCGAGCTGTCTGGGTGCGGATGTTTGGAGAGGCAGCCAGAAATCCTTGCTAACTCGATGAACCTCCAACACATCGAGCGGTCTGAGTGCGGATGTTGGGAGAGGTTACCAAAGTCCTTTAGTCACTTAATGAACCTCCAACACAGCGAGCTGTCTGGGTGCCGGTGTTTGGAAACGCTGCCAAAATCCTATGATGATTCGGCGAACCTCCAACACATGAAGCCGTTTTTTGGTTACATGAGGAACCTCCAATTCTTTGGTAACTGGACGAATATAATACATGGAGCTCTCCCGGGTGCGAGAGTTTGGAGCTGTCTGTCCGGGTGCGAGAGTTTGGAGTAGGTGCCGGAGTCCTTTGGTGCAAAAGTTTGGAGAGGCTGCTAGAGTCCTTTGTTAAGACAAAACTCCAACACATGGAGTTTGGAGAGGCTGCCAGAGTCCTTTGGTAACTTGACAAAACTCCAACACATGGAGCTGCTTGGATGTGGGGTGCTAGAGTTCAGAGAGGCTGCCAGCGTTCTTTGGTTCCCTGATTTATCTGCAACACATGGCCCCGTCGAGGCTGCCAACGTCCTTTGTTTACTTGATTAACCTCCAACACATGGCGCCATCTGAATGCAAGGGTTTGGAGAGGCTGCACAGTCCTTTGGTAATTTGACAAAGCTAAACCCTAGGCTGCAACAGTCCTTTGATAACTTGACAAACCTCCAACACATGGAGCTTTCTGGGTGGAGAGTTTGGACAGGCTGCCACAGTCCTTTGGTTACTTGATAACTTATGCAAGAGTTTGAAACATTGGAAATGTTTGACTCTATCCAGAGCGGTTGACATTATGATTATATTTGTTAGTTTATAATGTTTTTACTCCGACTTTGACATGGGTTGCTCACTTTTATTTGAATATGGAGCTTCCTCGGTCCTACTTTGAATATGGATTATATTATCGGTTGAGATGCACATTACCAAATCTATTAGAGTTTGAGATGCACATTACCATATCGAATCTAGGAGTTGGGGGCAACGACCAAAGTTCTAGCATGCCAAACTGCTATAGAAGTCTAGTAAATAGTTGTATTTACAATGTCTTTCATATTTTGATGA
The DNA here is from genome assembly GCA_009831015.1 of Picea engelmannii. Lineage (NCBI taxonomy): Eukaryota > Viridiplantae > Streptophyta > Pinopsida > Pinales > Pinaceae > Picea > Picea engelmannii. The sequence continues at coordinate 79,584 of ML793508.1, forward strand.
AATTGAAGACATAAGGATTTTATTGAAAGAATGCAAAGGTTTTTAATCCTTGCAAAATTGTTTTCATGCATAATAAGTTTTAGGATGTGCTTTATGAATTTTAGTGCCAAAGATTAGGGTTTGGATTTTTTTAAATGATAAATTAGAGATTGATATGTTGTGTTATAAAATATTTTTATTCTTATAATATAGGTTGAGTTATGGTCATTTACTAGCAATTGATAGGGACTAATTTATAAATTTGCAAAATTTATGTTGCATTGATTTCATTTATATGAGTCTTAATTATTTTTAATTTAAGGAGGCTCCTTGGAATCTAAACATGAATAAATGGTTGGGGCTAGGTGCAAGTCCTAGGTGATTTTGATGGAAGAGTACTACCTATTACGAAATTTTGGCCAAGTGAAAGTGACTGTGTTAGCATTGTTGGTGGTCCCCAATGACTTTGGATGATACTAATACTTATCTTGAACTTTTTCCAGGGAAAATAAATCGCTCAATTATATTATAGTATATAATTTTTTTACAAAATCAAGACTTCTCCAAAGTGTAATCCCCATCTTATCAAAGGAGATAGACAAATATTGTTCATATGTGCCCAATACAAAAAACTTGCAGTCCTTCTCAAAAGAGTCTTTAGGAACTCCATAGAAAGAGAAAACAAAAACTACTACAAGTAGATAGAACTAGACTTGTTCTTACCAAAAGAAACAAAAAGGAGAAAATTAAACAAAGGAAACTCAAAGAGACTGGGAAGACTAGAAGAAACACAGCCAAATTTAATGGATTCTGAAAAGTCTTCTTGGACCCGGCACTCCATTTATCCACTTTTGAAAATGTAGATTACCTTTTGTATCCTCCAAAGCTTGCTTAGATAAAGAGTCAACTTCCATGTTGAAATTTTTGAATATGTGTTGAAAAGCAATTTTATGAAATCTCCCAGTTATCTTTAAAATTCTAGCTTTCCAACCCTCCAAAGTGCTCACCTGTAAGCTGCCTTCTTTTTTTAACCAGTCAATAACCACTTTTGAGTCACCTAATAAAAGAAGGTCATAAATCTTTAAATACTCAGCAAACCATAGAGACACCTAGGCCCCCATAAGCTCTGCTTTTGTATCGGTTCCTTTGCCGCAGTTTAGCTTCCATTTATAGACTGTCTCCTTTTGAACTTTAATAATACCCCCAACTCCACACATACTCCCATTCGTCTTGGCTGCTCCATAAAACCAGGCCAACGACGTATTCAAATCGACAAAGATCAAAATATCCTTAGGTAACTTGTCTTTTGTGTTAGAGATCTTGCAAAGGGGGTGCGCTAGAATCTTATAAATCATTGTCTTCACCGACAGATTAGTATCCCCAAACAGAGTTGTATTCCTCTCTTGCCAGATATACCAAATAGAAAAAGGCAGCTAAATACGTAGGGACTGACTTATCTTTTATCCAACTCTTCATACAATCCGCAAGAGTAACCCCTATCCAGCTTCTATTTAATCTTAGTTCCTGATAAAGAGTGTTCCAGACAGAAATAACAAATGGACAAGTAATAAAAATGTCTTTTATAGATTCGTTATCTGCTTTACACAGTGAGCAACATCTAGGGCCTGTCCAACCTCTTTTCTGAAGAATGTCCCAGGTTAAGATTTTACCTTCCAAGGCCAACCAAGCAAATAATTTAACCTTTAGCTGTATTTTCCACTTCCATAACTTTTGTTTCCAGAAATCCACTTTCAAAATTCCTTTCGCCGAGATGAGACTTGAGTAGAGGTTCTTAGCCGAGGGTATACCTGAATTGTCACCTCCTAACCACAAGAGAGTATCCTTCTTTTCTTGGATTAGTGCACCTGACGTTGATAATGCACTTCTAAACTCATTCCATTCTTGCGCTAAGTCCCCCATCAAATGACAATCGTTACTGCTGAGCCATGAGGAAAGCATAGTATGATCATCTGAAATCTTATTTACTTGTGCTAGAGTGATAATTTTTTGGTCCTTTAACTCCATCAACAGGTTGCTCGAAAGGAAAGAGCGGTCCCCCATGCCTAGGATTCTATCTTTTCCCAAGAATATAGAATGCCCATTTCCCGGAATCGAGCTTAATCCATGCAAAATCAGAAATAAAACTTTTGAAAGTCCTAACTAGATTCGAGACAAACCATTATTTCTAAAAGACTTACTTATGAACCAATTAGTGGCAGACTTCTGATAAAGATATTTATCCAAGATAACTCTGTGCCATATGCCTTTCCCCATAAGAACTCGCCAACATGCATTAGCTGCTAAGGACTTTCTGAAATAAAAAATGTTACGAATTCCCCACCCCCCGAAGGAAAAAGGAAGAAATAATCTCTCCCAGTTGCAGAGATGCATCGCATGGGAAACATCATTCATTTTCCAGAAGAAGTTAAACATACGATTTCTAAGGATTTTCAAGACCGATCCTGGAACAATCGCTAGCAACATCCAATAAATGGGTTGGCTAGAGAGCACCGCTTTCAAAAGCGTAAGGCACCCACCTAAGGAAAGCCACCTATAGCACCAATTGTTTATCTTCTTTTCCACTTTTTTAATCAACCAATACCAATCCTCCAAGCGCGAAGCTCCAGCTTTCAGATAAAAACCAAGATATTTAAAGCCCTGCTCTAACTCAAGAAAATCATAAGGAAAGAGTGCTTTGAGCAGAAACAGTTCTTGTTCGGTCATCCCTGATTGATGGAACGTTGATTTTGTTACATTTATCAAAAGACTTGAAGTCAAACTAAAGATTTTGACAACTTTGTCTATTCCCCACCACTCATGAATTGTAGCACCTGTCATTATAATAACATCATCCACAAAGAGAATGTGAAGGATTTTAATGGAATTTGAAACTTGTATACCTGACAATTTACCTTCTCTTCGACTATCTTTGAGTAATAAGCTCAGACTTTCCATCACCAAGATAAATAGAAGCGGCGATAAGGGGCATCCTTGCCGCAAACCCCTAGCACTTTTGAAGAAATTTGTAGCTTCACCATTAATCAAGACAGAATAAGAAGAAGATACCACACAACTCATTATCCAGTTAGTGATTTTACAATCCAATCCAATTTGCAAGAGGAGAATGCACAAGAGATCCCAATTAACACAATCATAAGCTTTTTGAAGATCCAACTTTAGGATCAAAGATTTGGATTTTTTCTAGTTTATACTATGGATAAATTCGTGAACTGTACCTATAGCATCTTGAATTTGTCTTCCCTGCAGAAATCCAAACTGTTCTTCTGAAAGAGATCTAGAAAGAAAGGGCTGATCCAATTCGCTATGAGCTTTGAAATAATATTATAACTGAGATTACACAAGGACTCATTTGTGTGTCCTCGAGAAACTGCAAGCTAGGGTGTTGTATAATCTACTCTCCCTCCCATGTAGCATCCTCAACTAGAAGACCTCTCCACCTAATTAGACACTCCTTGATAATATGACTCCTCAACTTATGTTGCCTGACCTCCAAAACCTTCTCGTGGTCTAAATCCAACCGACCTTCCTTGTGTAATGAGGGTAACTCCATGGAAGTAGTAATATTTTATCCTAAATCCTTTTTAAGGCATGACACATGTAACGCATTATGAATTTTACTTCCCTCAAGCAACTCGAGCTCGTAAGCCACCTCCCCCACTTTCCTGATAATCTTGTAAGGGCCATAAAATATTGGCTTCAGTTTCTTTGCCCCACTCCTTTTCAACGAAGATTGTCTGTAAGGTTGTAGCCTCAAAAATATCAATTTTCCCTCCTCAAAGATTCACTCGACCCAATGCTTTTCTGCTTATATATTTTGTTGATTCCAGGCTGCCTGTAAATTCTTCTTAAGGATATTGAGAATATCCTAACTCTCATGTATCCAGTATTTGGCTTTGGGAGCCCTGTTGTCCCCAAATACCACATCTAAAAATGATGGAGCATCATATCCATGTAATGCTCTGAAGGGTGTCATCCCAATGGACATGTAATGGGAAGTTTTATAACAATGTTCTCACATGTGTAACCAGCTAGTCCATGCTCATTGTCCCCCCCCCACCCCCCCCATAAAGTTCCTCAGATATCCTTCCACCCACTTGTTTACAATCTTGATCTACTTGTCTCTCTATGGATGATAGTTGGTGTTCCATGTCAAATCTGTATGTACTAACCTGAACAACTCTGGCCAGAAAGCACTGATAAATCTATAGTCTCTGTCACCGACTATGTACCTCGACAATCCATGGAGTCTGAAAACCTCCCTGGAGAACAAATCTGCGACTTGTGTTTCCTTGTACTCTAAAGGTATCGCAAAAAAATGTGTGAACTTGGTCAATCTATCAACCACTACATAATTACAGTCTCTACCTTGTACATTGGGTAGGCATGTGATGAAATCCATCGAAATGCTCTCCCATTTCTTCTTTGGGATGGGTAACGACTAAAGTAAACCTAGAGGATGTGTTTTCTTTGACTTGTTCTGCTAAAAAGTCACACACCTCTTATGTGACTCAACACATCATCTTTGATACCCATCCACGAGAATCTTTCCCTAATTTTCCCATAGGTTTTAAAATACCATTGATGCCCTGCTAGTGGAGAATCATGTGTTGCATTCAAAATCTTCTTTTTGAGCTCAAATTCTGGAACCAAGTAGATCCGATCTTTATAGAATATAACATCATCTAAGACTCGATATCTATCATCTTGTACCTTTCCATACATCAAATCACAAGCGAATTGGTTCTTGGAGTACTCCACGAATAAGTGAGCCTTCCAATCAACTAATATCTCTAATAATCAAAAACTCCTTGGTCTCCTGGATAATGAATCTGACACAATATTCTTCTTTCCTTTAACATACTCTATGTTAAATTCATAATCTTGGACCTTGGTGACCCACTTCTATTGTATTTAACTGATGTATTTCTGATCTAGAAGGTACTTCAAATTGTTATGATCAATTTTCACCAAAAATATGTTTCCCACTAGATATTGTCTAAATTTTTTCAAGGTATGCATGATGGCAAGCATTTCCTTGTCATATATAGGGTAGAGCCTCTTGGTTTCCATGAGTTTACTTCTCTCAAAAGATATTGGTTTGTTTCCCTGCATCAACACTCCTTGTATCCCCTCTCTTGACGCATCACACTCCAATACGAACGATTGACTAAAATCAAGTAGTGATAGCACTGGGAAAGTTCTCATCACTTCCTTTATCCTGTCAAATGTTTTATGTGATTCCTTGATCCAATTGAATGCTCCTTTTTTGGTGAGCTATGTGAGTGGTGCTCCCAACTGTGAAAATCTTTTCACAAACCTTTTGTAATAACTTCACAACCAGAAGAATCATCTCAACTCTATGAGTGTCCTGGGTGTTGGCCAATCCAAAATGGCCTGAACATTTTCCTAATGTACTTGAACCTCGTGTGCGTTGATGATGCGGCCCAAGTACAAGATATTTGTCATGCCAAATTCACACTTCGATTCCTTGGCATATAATGACTGTGACTGCATAATACTCAACACCTCATCTACATGTCTCAGGTGCTCCTCCCAAGTCCTATTGTAAATGAGTATATCATCAAAGAAAACCAATACGGTTCATGTAAGATTGGAATCTCGTAGGTGCGTTGGTCAACCCAAACGACATGACCAGAAACTCAAAATGACCAAAGTGGCACCTGAACTTTTTCTTCTCAATGTCATGCTCAATGATGCTAATATGATGATAACCTAAGCGAATAACAATCTTCGAGAAGTAGACGACTCCATGTAGCTTGTCCATCAACTCGTTTACTCTTGAAATGGGGTACCTATTCTTTATTGTTTTCTTATTTAGTGCACAATAGTCAATGCACATTCTCATAGTTCCATCCTTCTTCATGACTAGAACAAATGAAGAAGCGAAGGGACTCGATATGGGTTGGATACACCCCATCTCAAGCAATTCCTTGATTTCTTTCTCAATCTCATCCTTAAACCTCTTAGGATGTTTGTAAGTTACTATGATCACTGGTTTATCCCCCTCCTCCAACTCAATAATATGATCAAACCCTCTGTCTGGAGGTCAGCATGGAGGAATATGTCCAAAAACATGCTCATGCTTCCCCAACAATGCATGTTTCTCTGTGTGGTACCTTTGTTTTCCATTTTATTCTCTATGTGTAGTGTTCAAGCACTCAACTACATATGCTACATCATCATGCCTGAATATTCTCTCCATCCTCTTTGTTGAAACTGTCCTTGGTTTCCCATTGGAAATTCTCCTCAACACCACCTTCTTTCCCTCAGCATCTATGAATCCCATCTCCAAAGTATGATAGTTCATGGTGATATTTCCCAATGAATACAACCATTGGAGCCCCACGACTACATCTGTATCAGATAGGTCAACTACATAAAAAACACCAGTCACTGAGTAGTTGCCTAATTTCAATTCTAAATTCGAAATTCTACCTAGACAGGTCATGTTTTAGCCATCTTCTACTGCTACGTTGAATCCTTCAAACTCCTATGTTTGCAAGCCTCTCCTGGCCACCATTGATGCATCAATAAAATTGTGGGTCACCCCACCATACACCAAGGTCATGACTCTTTTCCCCTGAATGACTCCCTTGATCGTGAGGGTGCCATATTGAGGAACTCCTGATAGAGTCGTTATGGCACCACCCTTAACTGACGCACATGGCTTTTCCTCCTCACGTGGTGGTGCCCCCATCTATGGGCGTGTCCTCTCCCCTGGATATGTCCCATGAGGATGCTCCTCTTCTGAGTTGTTGGAATCACTGTCACGTGTAGGTCCTATTGTCTTCTCCTCATCGCTATCTGAGACCAGCTCTATATAATGGACCTTGCCTTTGCCCATGCACCTATTCCCTAGCACCCAAGACTCTTTTCATATGAAGCAAAGGTTTTTCCTCATTAACTCCTATTGAGTCTCATCATCAAGCTTATCATTCCCTTTCCACTCCCTCTGAAATGGTTTTTGGTATTTGTTTCTCTATGGGATGAAGGGTTTGGAAAGTTTCTTGTTCTTCGACACTACATTCTCCATGTCTCGAGTGCATATGATAGCATCCTGCAGTGTGTGTGGTTTTAATTCTTTCACCCATCCTCTCAATGGTTCTAAGAGCCCCTCGTTTAACAAAATAATCAAACTCTACTATGACACATATGATATTGTCACCACCAACCTATGAAAGTATGTAATGAATGGTTCGACTGACCTTGTCTATCGCAACTTGCCGAATCTATGAAGTGAATCTATGGATCCTTTTTATCAAAGTGATCCATAATATTCTTTGTGACCCCGTGTAATATGTAATTTGATTGTAACCCAAGGTCACCAATCCACGGTACCACCACTCATGGGCCTTCCCCTCAAGATGTAAAGTGGCAAAAGTGATGGCTTCTGATTCAAACATGCAGTTGAACTATAAATAGGTATCAAGCTTATGCACCCATGCTCTAGATGAGACTTTAGTAGACCCATCAAAGGATGGGATTGTCAGTTTCCCAACCTTCCTAATGAAATCAATATCCTCATGTGCTCCTCTCGACAAGTCTACGGGTCTATTTCTGTACTTTATGGTATAAAACTCATGTAAACTCATATCTGCATGAAACTCAGAACCTAGAGCCATATACTCTCTCCTATACTCTGTGAAATTCTTTGTCGGTTGTCCCTGTCCCTGGTTTCATCTATGTTGTCTTCCCTGGAAGTGAGGGAAAATTGGTCTAGGAATTTTTCTTGCTAATGTAGTATAACTGCAAGTAGGTGATTGATTGCCACTAGCCTCTGTCGCGTTCCCACTCGAACCACTCTCTCCACTTGCACCACTTGTGTCAATTTTACTCATGCTACTTTGAATTTCCTGTGTACTGGCCTCCATTTGTGAAATATCCTACATCATCACATCCTGGCCCCTAACAAGGTCATTCAGTATCCTCAATGTAGTGTCCAATGGTGGGGCTTGGCCCTTTCCTCCATATTCTAGATATTCATTTTTGTCACCCATTTATTCTTTTTCCTCTGCTTCTATCTCTGAATTGATACAGATCTCTTCCTCGACTTCGGTCTATGAATCAATGTGGAAATGGTTATAATCCTCTCTCTATCTGCACTGCTTCCTTTCCCTTCTATCCTTTCTTAGGTAGGTGACATACTTGTCTTAAATGTGTTTTCTTCCCTCTGGATAGTGTTCCCCGACTCATAGAATCATGAGTTGTTTTACTCATAGGCTGGCAAGATATCCAATTCTAATACCACTGAAATATCCCAAATATTGATTTGACTATCTAAATGGAGTTTCTTTGGGTTTATGAATGCAGTTTCAAGGATTCTGGATCCAGTTTAGTTTATTCTCATAATGTTTGGGGTTTTAAGCTTGTTTTCACCGCATGTAAATAGTTTTTTAGTTGAAACGTTGTTCTTTATTGCACTAATGGTAAAGGAAGAAATTACAATAAATGGAATATTGTAATATAAGCAAAACAATGTTAAACTGCTCAAAACTCTTCATATTGATCTTTATAAGTCTAGATCTAACCTGGAATACAAATGCATGCAAAGGAAATACCAAATCTGCTACATGCAAGTGTGGATTTGTTGCATGCAAGTCCAAATATATTGTTGGATGAAATATGTGTTGCATGCACGATGAAATATGTTGCATGCACCAAGAACACGTTGCATGCAATGGAATTATGTTGCAAACCCTGTCAATGATGAATGGTGAATCTCCTGTGGATAGATCTGCTACATGAGAGTAAATAAAATTCCAGATATGCTACATGTGAGTGTGGATCTGTCACATGCAAGTCCAAATATGCTACTGGATGGAAGATACATTGCATTCACTCAGAATATGTTTCATGCACTCAGAATATGCATATCTATTGTTGTATGATGGGATAGCATCCATCCTAAACCTCCACGCCTCCCTCTTGATCAATCTTGTAACTCCCACACCCTACAAGCACCAAGGGCAAGTCTTTGAACCTCCTTGACTAATGTGAATCCCTCTGAATGAATCCAATGTTGTATCTATTGCAATCATGAAGAGTGATGGAGACTCTCAATGATCCTCCATACTAACTAAGGTGTGTCTTCCAACATCGAAATAAATCACTGTGGTGGTTTCTTTCTAGAAATCCACAAAAGTCCACAAAGTCACCTGACTTCTCTCTCCAATCCAATTCTCAATCCCAATATTCGACAATGAGAGAAATTAGGGTTATCCTCCCCTTTATATTTGATTCCCATTCTAATTCCCCGTTCACTTTATTTTATTAAAGTGATTTTTCCTAAGTTTCAAATTTAGTTATTCTTTTAAATCACTTAATCACCTTTTTTCCTTAAGATACAAGGGATCAATCCACAGATTATGAACTAGTGTAATAAACTCTTTGTCAGTCCGCCAAACTGGATTAAACTTGAAAGGAATTTCTCTGTACACTGGCGGTAACTCCAATTGTAGAAGGATAGGCGCATGATCAAAGATAAAGGGGAAATCAACCCAAGATCTAAAAATGCCACTGTATAACACTAAATCTTCGGAGAGAAGAAAATAGTCCAGTCTCTTTGCTATGAAGGCTTCACCCACTCTGCCATTCCTCCACGTGGGAACCAGTTTCCCTGATTGAATAACAACAAGATTGTTATTGCTGAAGAGACTAGTAAAAAAGGTGTGCAATGAACCAAGGTTGGATCGGCTACCCCAGCTTTCACCTACCTTCAAATTCAAAGTCATATCTCCAACTAATACAAGATTTTTCAAAGACAACAACCTTGTTGCCTCTACTCTTTCCCAGAAGGACTTTTGATAGGTGCACAACCCATAAGTATTAAGAAGATTATAAAACCTTTTAGATCCAAGACAATATCCCGTCAGTAGAATACCACCACAAGTTAGGTAGGGCACTAGATTAAAAAAAGAAGGATCCCATGCAACTAGTATCCCGCCAGAAGTACCAACTGAATTGACTACGCATACAAGCCACTTCGGCCTCAAAAGTTGAAAGAAACATCTTGCCTTGTCAGCGCTAACTAAGGTCTCTTGAAAAAAAACAATATGTGGACGTGTTCTTTCCAAAACACTACGAACCGAGGCAAGTTTTAGGGCGCCTCCCGTCCCTCTTAGGTTTAGTGAGAGAACTAGCATCATTTTGTTCTTGCCAAGGCATTCAAATCTCTAAGGGCCTTACCATCAGAAGGAAGAATGGGAGCATAATCATCTTTTAATTCAGTACTGGACTTTTTTCTGGAACTACGGGTTTTTACAGGGGAGAGCTCAATTCCCAGCCCCCGTGACCAAGCAAATTCCCTTCCCCCTTTTGCGACCGAGATACTAGAGGTACTGGCTTGTCCACTTTCTACACCAAGTTCAATGGGTTTTTTCCCAAGAAAAGTAGGAATAGGGACCGAAGCTTCACTTCCACGTAGAAAGGGTAAAAAGGAATCTAAAACTACATAAAGGGTAGGGTCATCCTCCTCATGTTCCCTATACCCAGGTGGAAAGGGTTGGTTGAGCGACAGAAGCTGACTGTTATCTTGACTATTACAAGTCTCAAGTGAAAAGGAAGGTTTGGGAGAATAAATTCCACTAGAAGCAGGATCTTTCTCAGGTTACAAAATAACTGAAGGGTCCACCCGTTCCAAGGGAGAAGTAACCAACTAAGGGGGAGATAACAAAGAGTTTATCCTCTCAGAATGAACAGAGTTCTGTAAAACTTCAGAAACCTTTAAAGGTGGACCAGATGGCTTAGAGATAGAGTTATTCAGCCAAATAGAAGAGCTAACTGAAAGACACTCCAAAACAAAAAGGGAATTGCAAAAAGTAGGACAAAACATCTGCAAGTTAGCAATAGTAGAATCGGTTGGCTCCAAAAATATTTTATTTATCCTATCAACTCTACTTCCTTCAAAGCCATAGAAGCCAGTGTCCATCGAAGAATCTGGATTACTATAAGGAAAATCTTGCTCTTCATAAAAATTTTCTTCTTCCCCGATTCCATTACAGTCTCTCCTCAGATGAGAAGTACTTCTACAAAAGATGCATCTGAAAGGTAACCCGAGGTAATCTAATCTTTGTTGATGGCAGTAACTACACCATTCCACCTCCATAGTCTCCGGCATACCTAGGTGTGCATCCATTTCAACTAGAAATTTTGCAACTTTTCTTTGTGCCGACTCCAAATTCTTCTTATCCACCATAATGAAGTTACCTAGATTGTTCCTGATTGTTGTCAATGCACCCTCGTTCCATAAATACAGGGGAACTCCAGGAAGCAGTACCCAAATATGTCTTACTGAGAAATACTCAATTTATGGGCTGAAAGACAGTCTCCACCTTTTGAGCAATAGGCTACTCTTCCCGTTAATCCACTTCCTACTTAACAATAACACTACATCTTCAGGTGACGCACAAATAATGCCAACCCATCCTTTAGTTAAGAATATTATCTTTGGGAGATACCCTAACACTGGAACCCAAATCTGTTTTATCCAAACAGTAAAGTTTTCCACAAAAAGGTTGTTGTATTCCATTCTTCCAACAAGATCACAGATCGCCATTCTACACGAGTCCTCTAGACCAACGTCAGCTCCCAATAATAACCTTTTAACAATACGCTTCATCGTCGACTGTGGGAATGAAACCACACTCATTAAAGTAATTCACTAGGAAGGAATACAGTCTTATGTAAGGCATACCTTCACATGACTGGATTTCTACTGCAATACATAAAGGCAAAGGAGGCCTATGTGAAATATTCCACAAGTATTATCAAAGAAAAGTTTAAAACTAGGCATCGAGAATTGCATGAGGTTGAATTGCCAAAAGATAGGAACCTATCAAGGTACATAAGTAGAATTAATAAGATACCCTACTCCTCCTGGGTAGACCCTCCCTAAAAAGTAGGGCGATTAGCATAATTCAATAACCAAGAAATCAATTTAAAAGGTCTAAATAACAAGCAAATACAACCACTCGTGGAATGAAAAACATAAGGGACATCAAGACTGTAACATGTTCCAAACATCAATAAAATACCTTCCTCAATCCTGGTCTAAGGGTCGCTCGTCATTCCAATAGAAAAGTGCACTACCCAAAGGAGTTTAAGGGAGTCGCCAGGCAAGGATTGGTTACCTGGTTGAGTGCATGCCTCCAGAAACCACGGGGGCCAGGGTGAGTCCCCTCGCCAAAATTTCACAGAGACTGAAGGAAAATAGGTGGTGAAATTCATGGGTTCCTCATAGCCAAGTGTAGAGAAAAGAGGGGCGCAAAAGCAGCACGAGATTCCTCCATGCGCAGGGGTCTCTTACTGCTAAAATGAAGAGGGAAGAGGGACGTAAAAGCAACATGAGATTCCTCCACGCGTAGGGGTCTCTCACTTCCAAAACGCAGAGGGAAGAGGGTCGCAAAATCTGGGCAAGAGGCGTGGAATCACTAAGAATAACACGACTTTGCAGGGTCACAAATTCGCCAAAGAAGAACACAAAAATTTGTTGGTTGTTTTGCTCAACGCGGGGTGAATAAATCCATCAAGGATTTTAGGGAAGACACTGGGGATTCACAGAGGTGAACACTCAGATTGTTGGGCGAAATTGAAGACAACTGAGTAAGGAAAACACATTCATATATTATTGATTATGTTGGAGTTTGGAGTTTCTAGCAACCAAAAATAGAGATAATCCAAACAAAGCATCAACTTCACTGGAACTGGGAGAGTTTGGTCAAATTATAGCAATACAGACGAGTTTGAAAATTCTTGATAGACTATGCCTCTGCAACGAAAAAGCACATGTGCAGATAGGGAAGATGGTTGAAGGTGAATTCATGGTGTTTATCAGTGTCATGCACATCCTTACAGTTATGAAGGATGGTGATACCTTTTCTACAGGCCTGTGCGTCCTTGGACACTATGGTGGCGATATCGAAAATGCACTTTTTGATACACTTTGGGCAATACACTTTGGCTAATAACGGATTTATAATATTTTAAAACGTTTTAGTCTAATGGTTATATTAAATTATTCTTTTCCGGGGACATTCGTTAAAAGTCCAGTAAGAAATTGTTAGACTCGCATATTTGAGTGATTGTTTCTGTAAAATCCGAATAGACCAGGGGTTTTTCAGCATGAAGTCGCAGAGAAAAGAGTAGCGAGGTTGCTAGTTTTTAGAAAGATAACTCCCGTGAGAGGTGTTAAGGGTGAGTTAGCCCCAATATCAAATTGTGGAATCTTCTCGGGATAGTGATGGCATGGCTCAACGTAAGGAAACCCTTTATCAAAAGGCAAAGCAGAGGTATTCATCGAGAAACTTGCTAAGGGAAGAGAAATAGATCTCACATAAATCGTGAATAATTTCTTCACTCAGGAAGATTCAGACGAAGGTAAAATGCCAGGGAGTGGATAACGCAGAGACAAAACAAAAATTATGAGCATAAAAATTAAATCGCTTAGCAGAGGTAAGACTAAATCGTTGAGTAGGGATAAAAAGAAACCATTGCAACTTCTATAATAATTGAATCCATAAACATAAATAAAACAAAAAAAAGTGCAAATTTAACATGAGTACTGTAACCGGAGGTGAAGAATCCTAAGTTGTTGTCTCGCGGTGCGCTCCGTCCAGATCCCTGCTTGTGAATCGTTGAGACCTCACTGGTACCTCCCAGCCAACGTTAGGGATACTCTTCTTCACCCTTAGCCCCCGAGCAGCAAAGGGGCCACGCACCCAAGATCAAAGAAAAATCTAGCTCCCAGTTCGTCTAGCAAGGTCAAGCTACCACTCTGTATTCGAGCTGGGTATCCCAACTCCCACAAGAAAAACCAATCAAGAAAAATATGGCAGCATAACCTTACACATACCAGTCGTGATCCTTTCCTCATCTCCCCCATTAATTTTATAGAGTTCTTCCTAGTGACACTTACCAATTGCACCTTAAATTCGTTTTATTAAAAATTAATTAGGAAAACTCTCCCTCGTACACTTGTCACTTGATCCCTTAGTTGCACCAGAAATTTATTTAATTAATCAAATTAAATTGCCAATTTCCCTCACCCACCTAAAAGCATTCCTAAAAACGCTCCTTGTTGTCCCTTTATTCCCTCAATTCCCCTTAATGATTGATGCCTTTCTTAAAGATTAGTTGATTTTATTTAGGAAAGTTCTCTAGACTAGATTCCTTTCTATGTTCCACATTCCTTTTGTATTTAATTTCCCCTTTTTGTCTAAGTTCTGAATTAGCAAGTTTTGCACATAAACAACAATTAATTTTTAGATAATTTATTTCTCCTTTAAATTCTAAATTTGATTTTTCTTCATCCCCCTTTATTAATTGCTTAATTAAATTTTAGTCCTCATATCCTACTTAGACCTAGGATTTAATTTCAACTACGCTTAACAAATTTTTTTAAAGGGAAAATTTATAATTAATAATTTTACTCATACAACATTTATTTTAAGGCTGGCCACGTCAAAATAAAATATTGTTTTCTAGGCACCTAGGTTCATTGAATCTCCAGTGTTAAAAATCGTGAGGTGCCCTTCAGGATGCACTACATGCTCCAAGGGTGCCACTCGTCTTTTGAATGATTTTGGTAGGTGTCCAACCCTTGGAGTCAATACTCCATCAGGCAACCTTGTGGGAGACTAAGGAATAAGGACCCTGCCTTATTGCGTGCCCCTTAGAATCTTTGTGAGTGACTGCCTTAGTCTTCCCTCACAACATTGTGGATCTCTCGAACTACATAATTGTTAACCTATAGTTCAAGCCACGACATGAGTGCTAGTGGTTGTGGCAGGGCTACTGCCACACCTCTCCCTCAATATCTCTGGTTATTGTGCATGGCCCCCTTACTCCAAATGTGAGTCTGATTAGCAAGCAATCGTCAGCCTACATCTATCAATGAAACATGTCAACGAACCATACACAACATCATAATATATCCAGTCATATGTCACATATGCAATAACAGAAATACTCTAACCATATACAGCCCACTCCCTAACTCGATCCGGAGTCCAAGGAGGTCCAAGGAGGTCCATCGATGCCACCAACATCCTCAATTTGTCATGAGTCCTGCACACTCAGGAGAAACCAATCAATAGCTCCTCTCTATACATAAATAACATAACATAACATCATAATCCTCTCACCATCATAATCCATAAGTGAAGTAGACAATCATAAAATGAACCGGATCACTTGCACGCAAGTGTCCTCAAGGAATAAGTCACATCAGGTGCGTGCAAGCGTGGGATGTTACACTTTACCATCTTTACAAAACCCTCTTCCTCAATCTAAGTTGAGTAAAACTTAAATGGGCTTAGAATTTTCCTCCCTCCCCTAGCCATCTCCACAAAAATAAGAAAATGGTGAATTTCACCCCTGAACATACCCATTTTCTAAATCTAATGTAATAATTTAGAAATACTTCATATAAGAGAAAATCTCCTAATCTATTTTCTTAACAAATCCATACCAAATATTTTCTCCCAATATGCTACCCTCTCATGATAACGACCATAAATACATAAATACTAAAAACCAAGAACTTGTGAGAGTAGAAAAAAAGTACCTAAACTTGAATAACAAAAATGATAATTAGTATAATGAATGGATCTTTTCTTCCCACTTATCATTTTCCCTAAACTACATTTGGCATTGATAAAAGAAAAATCTCAACCCATTAACATTTTATCAAGTTCTGTACAATTTTGCCTCCATTACCTATAGTATTTTTAAAAATGATAATGTCTTGCTTGTGATTCCCCTTATATTCTTGTAATATATCCCTCAATAAACATTTAGGGAATATATATTAAATATTGCAATGTCAATTTGTTGTAATGTGTTTGTTTGTTAAAATTTGAAATTAATTCAAATATCGTGATATTATTTAATATTAATATTTATGATATTATTTAATAACAATATTTGTGTTAAATAAATGAATTTAATTTAATATTTAACTCATATTAATATTTAAATGAAAATTAGATGTTTTATTTTAATTTAATTTAGTATTGAGAACATCTCAAATTTATGATTTTTATGATTTAGTATTGTAATGAGAACATCTCAAATTTATGATTTTTATTGGATCCACATCAACTTAGCGAGGATTGAATTGGATCCTCGCTTCTTACCCACCCAAATTTAATTCCAACGAATAATAAATATCGACTACGGTTCATTATGTGACTCTGGTAATTAAAGAAAAACACAGTGTGTCGAAGATTTTGATTGAATGAAATAGCCTCCTTACACTTAATAACCCATTACTGTATTGGATTAGCTCTTCATTAAGAAATAGTCAATGGCCGCCATCCTCCTCATTTCAATCGTAACTTTGGCGATGGCGTTACCTCCATTCTCTCACAAATACCTTAACACTGGAAGGGGTTACAAATACCTAAATTCTAACTATTAGTGAATTACTTCGCTTCCTTCGTGAGCTCCCTGCAGACAGCGGCCAGAGAATTGACGACCCAGCGGTAAATGACCGTAGGAACAGTAAAATTAGCGAATTGACAATGGATAACCAGATTCTACCAAGCTGGTACATGATTGTACAAATAACAGAGTTATCAAATCGACGGTGGGAAACAGAGCTATGGTTGTCCCATTGAAATCTATGAGTGGACGACCATCGACCATTGAATATATCTGGCAGGCAGTGGGCAATTTGGTGAAACAGAGTTTGACATCACTGCATTAGCAGTGGGAATGACCTGTCGAATGAATGCCTCTGTCGATCTTGCCCAGGTCTTACCCAGGTCTTACCCAGGTCTTGCCCCGGTCTTACCCAGGTCTTAGAAATGTGGTCCTCCACGTCATTGGCCTCTGTCGATCATGTCGATGATACCCCGTCAACTAGTGATGTTCAGGTTGGTAAGAAGAAGAAAACTGTCAAGTTCCCTTGCATGGTATGTCAAGGTAATCATTACTCTCACCTTTTTCCTCGCATGGACAAGGCTTCTTCTCTTTTGGAAAAACTTCAACTTCCAAAAGGTTATCGTAAGCTTTCCTCTGACCCATCATTGGTTGATGGACTGTTCAATCCGGTTCCATCCCCAGTCAGTCCGATTGATCAGGTGGTCAATCTAGTTTCCTCCTCGATTGAACCACAAACCCAAGTAGTTGATCCAGTTCTGTCATCGATCAGCCCCGCTCTTCATCAAAAGAGTGACACCAAAGTGGTCGATCTATTTTCATCCTCGGTCGATCCCACTCTCCCGTTAGAGAGTGACACCAAAGCGGTCGATCTGTTTCCACCCATCGACCCCATTCTTCCCTTGAGGAATGCTAAAGTGACTAATCCAATATCTTCCTTAGTCAGTCCCACTCTTCCTCTGAAGAGTGCCAAAGTGGTCGATCCAGTTTCACCATCAGTCGATCCCATTCCTTCATTGAGGAATGTCAAAGTGACTGATCCAGTCCCTTCCTCAATCAGTCCCAGTCTTCCTCT
>ML793508.1:104584-143561 GCA_009831015.1 Picea engelmannii
TTTTTTCCAATCTACTTACACGAGCTTTGATTTTGCAATTTTTACAAAATTTTCAGTTAGATCCTAGCTTCTTTTAGATTATACTTGTAGAAATCTATCTTACCCACTCAACACTATCAACTGCAACAAGCTTCGGCATTATACACGAGCTTTGATTTTGCAATTTTTACAAAATTTTCAGTTAGATCCTAGCTTCTTTTAGATTATACTTGTAGAAATCTATCTTACCCACTCAACACTATCAACTGCAACAAGCTTCGGCATTATATATTGTATTGAGAACATCTCAAATTTATGATTTTTATTGCATTATATATTGGATCCACATCGGATGGAATTGGATCCTCGCTTCTTCCCCACCCAAATTTAATTCCAACGTTTCAATCGTAACTTTGGCGATGGCGTTACCTCCATTCTCTCACAAATACCTTAACACTGGCAGGGGTTACAAATACCTAAATTCTAACTATTAGTGAATTACTTCGCTTCCTTCGTGAGCTCCCGGCGGACGGCTGCCAGAGAATTGACGACCTAGCGGTAAATGACCATAGGAACAGTAAAATTAGCGAATTGACTATGGATAACCAGATTCTAACAAGCTGGTACATGATTGTACAAATAACAGAGTTATCAAATCGACGGTGGGAAACAGAGCTATGGTTGTCCCATTGAAATCTATGGGTGGACGACCATCGACCATTGAATATATCTGGCGGGCGGTGGGCAATTTGGTGAAGCAGAGTTTGACATCGCTGCATTAGCAGTGGGAATGACCCGTCGGATGAACACCACGTGCCAATATCACAATGGTTGCAACTATCCGTCATATGCAAGCCATGTGGCGAAATCACAGCCGTGTGATTTGGCCGTCAGATGATGCCAGGTGGCAAGATCCATAAAACGTATTTGGCCGTCGGATGCATGCAATGTGGCAAGCTATCAACTGTTGGATCTGGCCGTCGGATGCATGCCACGTGGAAAGCTCTCCACTGTTGGATCTAGTCGTCGGATGCATGCCACGTGCCAAAATCACAACCGTCGGATTCGGTCGTCGGATGCATGCCACGTGGAGAGATCACAACTGTTGGATCTGGTTGTCGGATGCATTCCACGTGGCGAGATCTCAACTGTTGGATCTGGTCGTCGACTACACGCCACGTGGAAAAATCACACCCACCAGATTCAGTGGTCGGATGCTTGCCACGTGGCGATATCACCACTGTTGGATTTGGCCATCGGATGCATGCCACGTGGCGAGATGTGAACCGTTAGATCTGGTAGTCGGATGCACGCCACGTGGCGAGACCAGGGCTCTTCGATTTGCTTACTTGATGCACGCCAAGTGGCAAGTTCTGAGCCCTTCGATCATGCCATTGGATGAACGCCATGTGGTGAATCTAGAGCCCTTGGATAGGACCGTTAGATGTATGCCACGTGGAGAATCAAAACCCTTTGATCAGGCCGTTAGATGCACGCCATGTGGGGAATCCACAGATGTTAGATGCGTGCCATGTGGCGAGCCTGCAGCCCTTGGATTGGGCCGTTAGATTCACGCCATGTGGCAAGACCGCAGCCCTTGGATTTGGCCCTTGGTTGAACGCCAAGTGGCGAGTGTAGAGCCCTTGGATCAAGCCGTTAGATGCAAGCCACATGGCGAGTCAAGAACCACTAGATGTAATCGTTGGATGCAAGCCATGTGGTGAGACAAAAGCCATCGGATTTACCCGTTGGATGGATGCCACATGGCGCAACAAGAGCCGCTCAACAGAACCGTTGGATACACGCCACGTGTCGACAATCGAATGGCCCGGTTAACAGACCGTACGACAAAAATGGTACGGACAGCTCCACGTACGTGGCACAGATCCGTCGGCCTGACGATCCGAGCCGCACGATCCGACCTTGAGCTTTCAGTGAGTAAAGGAATGGGTAACTATGCGTCCTGCATGGCGGTGGACATGAAGAAGAGAGAGGAAACCATCCAGTTGGTTAGCTCAGACGGCAGTTAAAATACTTGAAAAACCCCTCCGCCCTGGCCAAATCATTCATGAATTCCCTTGCCATTTAATCTGCCACTCCCACTCCTTGTACATCGGGCCGAAGACGCCCGCGCTGTCTCCAAACGAGCAACTGGAGGTGGGAAACAAGTATTTCCTTCTGCCTGAACATTTTTTCCAGTCTGAGTTAGCGCTTGTATTGCTGGCTTCCTTAATATCACCACCGTCCCAAAAATCTCCAAGTACTACCGGTGGTAGCATATCAGCCTCTCTGCGCAGTACTACCGGTGGCTTGTTGGCTTCCTTAATGTTTGACAGTTTGGCAACTCAGTATTATTCATTCTCACGGCCTTTCCAATTCTGTCATAAACGGAGGAAGACGCTACAGGATCTATCAGCCGCCAATGTTTCATGGTTTCCCATGACAACCAACGAAAGATCTTCAACACAGAAAGCACATGACATTTAATAGGATTATTGAATTGGAATGTGATGATACGTGGATTTACTAATATCTCGAAATCATTGTTTACTTCAAAAATTATATATATATATACACTTCATGTCATTGTTAACGGGAAAAATAAATTATATATATATACAAATCCGGACAAAAGAGAAATGGTAGAAAAGATTTAAAAAAAAACACAATTGTTAAAATATATTTTAAGAGGTTATATTGAGCAATCTCACACTATGAAATTATATATATATATATATATATATATGAAATGAACTCTTACCCTCTTTCAAGTTATATCAATTTGTATTGGGGAAGACATGGAGTATATAGTCGGGTTTCTCCTGAGGTTTTTTAATTATGCCAAAGTTTTATATCTGACTTGGAACTAGGGTTTTAGACCTTTCATTTATTTGATTTATTTTTTCGGTGATCGAAATTTAGGTACACAAATTTTAGGGAGAAGGACGTCGAAATTAATGTCATGCAAGGTGGTGGAGATTTTGGTTATGGGGGAAATCTACGGAAGGTGTTTTTTTGTGATCATTTTCCCAAACTTCTGGGGTCTTCCAGGATGGCCAAGTTGTTCTTGGAATAATTTCAGACCCTCTCGTCACATAGCTTTGATTTGGTAAGAAACTTCTCAGAGTTTTAACATTTATGTGGTGGGAGTGGTTATTGAGATTGCTCCTAAAATCCACAGTGGTCATTTTTATAGTCAATGTTTCGGACCTCTAATCAGATCCATCATCAAGACAAAATTGTCAAGTAGGAGAAGATGGATACTTGGCAATAAATACATCAAAGAGCAGGGACGAGAATCATAGAAAGCTTAATAATGTCAACTATAAAACTACAAAACTCTAGAAAGATAAAGAAAAACCCTAAGAATACAAGAACCCTAGAAAGCTAAAGAATAACCCTAAAAAATGAAAGAACCCTAGAAACATAAAAGAAAAATATAAGTACTCCCTGAGGTGAGTGGAAATAGTGACTCAAAGAAGAACTCCATCGATAAGTCTAGCTCATGAATGAATAAATGATGTATCGGGTCTAGAAGGGATAAGGTGAGAATGGTAGTGGGAAAAGACTTCAAAGTGGAGGAAGTCTCAGGCTTCTTGGGTAGAGTCACGATTGGATGTTTCAATGGAAAGATGGCACACCCTGAGTCTTTACATGCCTCGTTAGAGGAAAGTTGGATACCTATCAAGGTTCCATGTTATGACCCAGGGCAACATTGTTTTATTTTCCAAGGAAAGTGGAACCTGGAATTCATTCTTAGTTGCAATTGGAGCTAGGGGCCTTCAAGCCTAGTTCTTAAGGAATGGGGGGGAAATTTTGATCATCGGAGGGAACCTGTCACAACATAGAAAGTATGGGAAATTTGACCAGGACTTCCCGTATTTTTTTGGCAGAAGGAGATATTCGAGTTTATTGGCGATAAAATTGGAAAGTTCATTAGAATGGAGGAATATTGGAATTCCAATCCAAACTGTCGGTGGGCCTGGATGTTATTTGAGGTCGACCTCAAGGACAATCTTTTGGAATAAATTGAGCTTGTTTCTAGAAGCTTCTCATGGGTGTGAAAAATAGACTTCTAGATATTTCCTTTCAAATGTTATGGTTGTCACGAGGTGGGTCACATGTAGGAGAATTGTAACAAGGGCTCAAGGCATGGTCCTTTTTAAAAATTATGGAAGGATAAGGATGTTCAAAAAGAGTCGATGTAGAGAAGCCAAATTTAGGAGGATAAATTTCCTATCAAGGGAGACTCCTTGATGCATACGTTGGGAAATAGGGAAAAGGAACAACCAATGTTCGCTAAGGTTCCTGACAAGATAATAGAAGCTTCACATGGTAAATTTTTACCTCTCTCCCACTCTTTCTCACTCAGGGGCGGGGGGGGGGATTTCTTTGAACATCTCCCAACCTTCCATGGTTTTTCCCTTGGCTATGCCTTCAAGCCTGCTCGAAGCTCTTCCATGTTCTTCCCCTCCCATCCTTTCCTCTGGTCCTTGTGATGTAGATTCAACCATCGTTAAACCTTAGTATGAGATCTCTCCATTGGGTTGTTCTTCGTCTATGCCTAAGAAATTTTCCTAGTCAAATGGAGTGGCCATTGGAACTCCCCTCCCTTGACCCTCTAACACTTTATCTCCTTTAGTATTGAAGGATTGCACCACTAAGCCTTCTCTTAAGTTGGATTATGATCTATGTTCATGTCAGAAGATTAAGGATTGTGTAGCCATCGAAGGTGTACTAGCTCTAGATGATCCATTAGAGGTATAATTTGGAAGGAAATCACATCTTTTTTTGGCCCAATTGCAAACAAAAAAGGATATAAAAAGTGGAACACAAGCCACCATTGTTTGGGCCCTTGGAGTGGGGAAATCCCATACCAAATGATCCCAATGATTTTCATCTCATTTAATGCACATGGGGTTGGGGTTGCCCCTAAGAAGTTAGCCCTCAAAAGAGTCATCATATTCCTCTCTTCGTACATCATCTCGATTTAAGAAACTAAGTGCTCGGGATCCAAGGAAATTGAGTTTTTTTTGCCTTGGCTTAAGGACTAGTCCTTTATTTCTTTAGATGTGGATGGACTATCGAGAGGTCTCTTAATGACTTAGATTCATCAATTTAAAGATAGTTCCTCTTCATCCTTTAACTTGGGTTTACAAGTAGATTTGGAGGTCAAAGACATAGACATTTTGATCAGGGTAATCAATCTTTATATCCCTTACGTTGATAAGTGTCCCTTTTGGGAAGGGATAGCCTCTTCAAGGGTTATTTCTATTCAAAACTTAGTTATGGGGGGTGATATGAATCTAACACTTTCCCTTAGATAAGTATGGGGTGTACACATCCGGAAAGACTCCTTAGAATATTTTTTTCCCATCTCTTTGAGGCCTCCCATTTGGTCGACTTGGAACCTCCTAAGTTGTCCCCTACTTGGAGGAATGCTAGAAAAGGAGAAGAAGGTATTTCTAAATAGCTAGAAATATTTCTCATTTCATATTCCCTCTTAACAGGTCCTTGGATAATGAAGTCTTGGGTAGGATTGGGGAGTCTTTCAGACCATATTCTAATCCTTTTTAAAATGGAGAAAGCAAAGCACAAACCTCCTTCTCTATTGAAGTTAAACCATGCATGGTTGCTCGAAGAGGACTATAACGTTTTGATCTCCTCGACTTTGACCAACCTTTAGGAAGGAACATGCATTTCATACATGAACCAATCATTGAGAATTTGATAAAGGTAAAAAAGTTACCAAGGATTGGGTTGAAGTCTGCAAGATATGCTCACGGACTCTCCTTAAGGAGATAAAGAAAAGAATCAGCTCACTATTTGAGGAAAATGAGAAGGGTGTTTTTTCAGAAGAGAATATCACAAGTTTAAAATCTTTGGAATCTCAAAGGTAAGACCTTTTGGCCAAAGAAGAGATTTCCTGGCATTTAAAGAGTAGGACCATTTGGATGGAAGAGGGTGACAACAACACCAAGTTTTACCACTGCTATGTGAATTGTTGTAAGAGTCTGAACACCATTTGGGAGATAAGAAATCAATAAGGGGCGATAGTAAATTCCTTTGCTGACAAGGTGGAGGTCGGTTGTCACCATTTTAGTAGACATTTTCAAATCCCCCAAGTTGTCCTATAGAATAAATTCTAAAGGTCTTCAACCTTGTCCTAATGGTTATTTTAGAAGAAATGAATGCTTCTTTAGAAGTTGATATTATAGAAGAAGATCTCCTCTCCACTATTTCTTTCCTTAAGAAATGGAAAAGCCCAGGTCTTGATGATCTTACCATTGAATTCTACCTAAGATTTTATGATATCTTAAAGGAAGACATCCTAAAGGTAGTTCAAGAGTCCAAATGATATGGAAAGGTTATCAATGTTTTGAATTATATGTTCCTAGTTATAATTCCCAAGAAACAAGATGTGGTTTCCTTCGAGGACTTTAGACCTATCTCTTGTTGCAATGTGATCTAGAATATCACCTCGAAAATTATAGATGATAGGCTCAATCCAATTCTGAGTGATTTGATCTCAGAAGAACAGTTCGAATTTATGTATAAACGTCAAATTCACGATGTGGTGGCTTTGGCCTGGGAAGATTTACACTCTATCAAAACCACAAAAATCCATGTTGTCATTCTTAAATTGGAATTGTCGAAGGTCTATGATAAAGTGAGTTGAGTCTATCTTAGGTTGATGCTAACCCAAATGGTAATGAGTCTCCCTTCAGTCAACTATATTATGGGGTGTGTCCACCTTCGTAGTCCTAATCAATGGATCCATTTCAAGGTTCTTTTGATATTCGTGTGGGATCAGAAAAGGATTCCCATTGTCCCCCTTCCTCTTCCTCCTGGTGGTGGAAGGTCTAAGAAATCTGATGTGTAATGCTCGAAGTTAAGGAGTCTTGAAAGGAGTAAAAACCACTCTGTCTGAAATCATTTCTCATTTTTTATTTTTGGATGACATGATACTATTCGATGTAGGTTCTTAGCAATAATTCAAAGGTCTAAAAAATCCTAGATCTATACTTCCTAGCGACAAGAATGGAGATCAATTTGGATAAATCATGCCTTGTGCATTGTACTCCATAGGAGGACTTGATGCTTCAGTTGGACCGACTTCTTCCTTTCCCGTGATAGAGCATAGATGAGGGCCTCAAATACTTGGGTTTCCATTTGAAACCTAATTCCTATAACTTTGAATATTGGATTTGGTTGTTCAAAAATTTAGAGGCGCATTTCTTCTCAGTAAATCAATGGTTATCTCATAGAGGCCAACTGGTTCTTTTAAAATCAATATTGGAGAGCATCCCTATATATTGGGCTTCAATAGCTAAGATCCCTAAAGGGATTCTGACAAAATATAGAAATAAAATCTTCCAATTTCTTTGGATTGGGAAGAGAGAAAAGGAGGGCATTCCACTAGTCAAGTGGACTAGAATTTACCTTCCGAAAAGTTTGGGAATATAGGGGATTGAAAACGTATATATTTTCAATCCATATCTGACGACCAAGAATATCTGGCATATTATGCATAACAATTCTCTTTGGTGGCGTCTGATGACTTCAAATTATGTATGCCAATCCATAATGGCTTTGATCTTCTTAGGATCAACTACCACCCCTTCCTCAATGATGATATGGCGTAAATAATGGATTTGTTTTTGGAATAAGTCACACTTACTAAGCTTTGCATAGAGATCGTGATCTCTCAACACTTAAAGTACTAACTTGAGGTGCTCTTCATTCTTTTCACTTCTCTTAGAATATATTAGGATATCATCAATGAAAACTAACACAAATATGTCTAAAAGCTTGTTGATCACACTATTCCTCAAGCACATTAAGGTGGTTGGTGCATTGGTATGCCTAAATGGCACCACCACAAATTCATAGTGCCCATACCTTGTCCTAAAGGTTATTTTGTGGATGTCTTCATCCTTAATCTGGACTTGATGGTATCCAAACCTCAAGTCAATCTTGGAGAATATTGCAACACCCCTTAACTGGTCAAATAAGTCATCAATTCTCTACAAGGGACACTTATTCTTAATTGTCATTTTGTTGAGTTGTTTATAGTCTATGCACAACCTTAGTGTTCCATCCTTTTTCTTCACAAACAAGGCTAGTGCCCCCTAAGGAGACAAATTAGTTCGAATATAACCCGATAATATTAGGTTGTAATTTGAGCTCAACTAGCTTTGGGGCACTCATCCTATAAGGTTCTCTAGACATTGGCATCACTCCAGGTACAAGTTCTATTGAGAAATCAATGTCTCTTCTAGAAGGTAAACCTGATACCTCTTCTGGGAGCACATCTTTGTATTCTCTCAATATAGGATGATCCTATAGGCTTGGTTTATGGTCCTCAACAGAGTTAATACTTGTATTGCATACAAAGGACATCCTTTCATGCAATACTTCTTCATTTGAAGGGATGATATATGTCTCACTGAGACATGATTTTGAATTCCTTGTAGGGTCCTTCTCTTCCATCCATCATCTTCACACTCTAATGTCTTATTATAATAGTTCAACTTATCTTTATGGGCATCCAACCAGTCCATGCCACTCAGCATGTCATAAGATCCTAAGGGGAAAGTTGGACAATTGAGAGGGGGAGGGGGGTGTGAATCAGTTGTTACTGTGCTTAAACAATTATAACCATTTTAAACTCATTATAGAACACTCAATGATGATCACAATATTGCAGGGAAGTAAGCAATAGAGTATTCAACATCAATCACACACATGAAGCACATAGAGACCAATATTCCTGAGGAAACCTCTTCTTCTTGATATGATAAGTAATATTTATTTTATGTACATTATCATTCATATGAGAACCAACTCATTGTGAGGCTACCACCTCTGTTTTGCAAGATGCAACTTGTTGAGAACAAAAAATATATGGTTTCTCTAGCACCCACTAGAAGGAAGCACCAACTCCCTAAGTGTTCCAGCACCAACTGAATGGAAGCACCAACTTCCAATCACACAAGCACCAACCTGTGTCACAGAGAACAATGGTTCTCCCTTGCACCACCCTACAACCCTGATTTTTTTGGCTGCAACCAGATGGAAGCTACAACTCCCTGTGTTTAAGCACCCACTTGAAACTCTGAGGAAAACAATCCTCCCTAGAACCTCCCTACCACCATTAAATATAAATATTTGTTACTGAAACTCATTACAGTGATACAATATTTATTGATGGCTTAACAGTCTCATCATTGTTCTGTTGCACTGCTCTGCTCTGCCTGCATCAGTGTCTTTTTGCTCACATCTTCTTGTGCTTTTTGTTCTTCTACTCTGTCTCTGCATGTGCACCTCGGCTTTCTCTTCCTCTCTCAGATATACATCTATTTTCTACCTTTTTCTTCTGCGTCTTATGCTATGTGCACCATTTCCATTCTATATGCTATGCCTCTTTTGTGTGCTTCAACTCATGCAAGTGACCTACTTCTACCCACATGAATAACTATTAAAATAAGCAACAATCTCTTCTATGTTATGCGTATATTTATCATGCCAAGTCCTCTGCCAGATCATACACACAACTCTTCATCCTTTCGGGCGATTATGTTGAGTCTGTTCTTCATCAATGGCCATTATTATGATATTCTTTGGCTTCTCTGGTAGTTATAGTCTTCGACACTTTTCCATCTGTCAATTGTCTTAATGATGAGTCTTCATTCCACTGGGAGTTACCTCGAGACTCTTCAGCTCCTTTGGTGATCAACCTGAGGCACTTCGAATTCGATGGTAGATACAATCACTATGTTCTGGTAGTTACAGAGAGAACCTTCGCGCGCTCATCCCTTCCTGAGAAAACTTCACAGTGGGCACTAGCTTTTCTGGCTAAGCCCCTTCCTTTCACGTGACCACGAGCTATGATCATACGCCTATCCAAAAGGCGCTTCACGTTCTTGGTCTAGTGAGTGTTATCTCCCTTTTTTTCTTCGATATGACCTTGGGCGATGAGCTTTACATGACCACGCGATTGTGGGTGCATCCATAGGTGGTTTAGGGAAACCCTCTTTTCACCTCGCAATTCATTATAGAGCTCCATGTATACCTTTGGCGATACCGTGGTTTTGATTGCGACCCGCTTACGAAAAATTAAGACCCGAGCATGTTTTGGCCCCGCAATTGAGCATGACCGTCGATCTCACGATCTTGACCATGCTCCTGAATGGACGGTTCAGATCTGTCCTCTCAAGTCAGAGGACCAGATCTCACCTTCCTAAATCAACGTCTGAGATTTACTTCGTGATCCGGGCTCCGGGAGTTTCAAATCTCAAACCATGTTGCTGCTGACTGGATATCTTCTGAAATGGAAGATCTGCTGACATTTGTCCTCTTTAATCGATGGCTCTAGCTTAATCAAACATTGAGATGGATGACTGTCAAACATTGGGTTTTCAGATTTTCAAACTTCCATTATCCTTCCATTGTACTAAGATCGACGGTTGAGAATACACCCGAAGATATCTTTCAGATCGGATGACTCGTGTCCTTGCTGATGTGGTCTGCCACATATGTCCTTTTCTGACGTGGTCTGCCATATATTCCCTTTGGTGACGTGGTCTGCCACATGTCCTTTGTCAATGTGGCCTGCCACATGTCCTTGAGGACAAGGTTTGCTGACGTAGATCTCCCTGATCTAACGTTCATCGTATGTTCTCCAGATCTGATAGTCCTTATTCATTTCGGATTTACGGGCTTTGGGTTTTTCAAATCTCAAACTTTCAGGAGTGTAACCTCCTCGCATATTTATATCCGAAGTGAATATTTTTCATTGATCACGATCTTAGATCGACGACTCGATCTTTCTGCGATGCATCTTTGCTAGCTTATCCTATCCTCCCACTAGAAAATGATTCGATGACTGACGAAAATTCGCATTTCGGGAATTTCAAATCTCGAGCTTCCAAAGTGTAACCTCCTCACATCTTTAGATCCGAAGTGAATCATGTTCGTTGATCAGGATCTTAGATCGACGGCTCGATATTTTTCGATGCAACTCTTATGGCTTATCCTGTCCTTCCACTTAGAATGGTCCAACGAATGAAAAAAAATCACATTTCGGGAATTTCAAATATCAAGCTTTTCAGAGCGTAACCTCCTCGCATCTTTAGATCCAAAGTGAATCTTGTTTGTTTATCAGGATCTTAGATCGACGACTTGATCTTTCTGCGATGCAGCTCTTTTGGCTTATCCTGTCTTTCCACTTAGAATGATCTGATGGCTGACGAGAATTCGGATAACCAAATTCTCAATCCTTTTAGCTTATCATGTCCTTCCACTAAAAAGTGACCCAACAGTCGTGAAGACACTCGAAACAGATCGACGATCGACGATGATTGCGGAACCACAACTTGCGAGTGATTTAACTCGACACCCAAACTCCACAATTTGAAGTTGTGCGTTGTTGGTGAGTCAACCACAATCGTCAATCTTCGAAGCTATAAAATCAGACGGTCCTGACTAATTGTGGGATTGGAACTAGCACGATATTTAATTCTCCTTTCAATCTCCACAATCTATCCATGTCATTGATCTGGCTTGCAGATCCGATAGTCACGATCCTTCAACGATCCTCAAGCCCACATACACTCATATGACCGACGTCTGTAATATGAGACGATCAACACAGTCGATTTATTGATCGAATGACTGCTAAGGCTTCTCATCTTGAGCTTAGATATTCATTTGCTAACCCTCTTTATCTTTTATCTTTATTCGCTTATGTATTGTGCTTTCCTTTCTAAGTTGTGATCTCTGCATACTATTCGCTCCTCCTTCTGATCTTACACTTCTTTTCGAGCTTTGATCTCTACATATCGATGATGTTTTTCTTGCCATCAATGACAAGCACACTCTTCCTATAAAATATGCCAACATCCTTCAGTTGTAATTTGAGTTGAACTAGATTTGGGGTACTCATCCTATAAGGTACTCTAGACATTGGCACTGCTCTAGGTACAAGTTCTATTGAGAAATCAATGTCTCTTCTAGCAGGTAAACCCGATACCTCTTCTGGGAACACATCTTTGTATTCTCTCAATATAGGATGGTCTTGTTGGCTTGGTTTATGGTTCTCAACAGAGTTAATACTTGTATTGCATACAAAGGACATCATTTCCTGCAATACTTCTTCATTTGAAGGGATGTTATTTGTCTCATTGAGACAGGCTATTGAATTACTTGTAGGCTCCTTCTCTTCCATCCATCATCTTCACGCTCTAATGTATTATTATAATAGTCCAACTTAGTTTTATGGGCATCCAACCAGTCCATGCCAATCAATATGTCATAATATCCTAAGGGAAGTATGTTCAAGGTTTCTTGAGTAGACATCCCATTCATAATGAATTGGCATGTTGGTATGAACTATGTTACCTTCCTCTTTGTTACAATGGCCAATTGTACCAACCATGGTTTAGCATGTTTCACTTGATTTAATTTACATTCCTCAATGGTTTGAGGGGAAACATAACTCAAATTACAACTAGGGTCAATCAAAATAGAAACAATATGGTTGGTAATCATACCTTCCATTTCCACCACTGAGGCTTGGTGGTCTTCTTGTCTATTATCCAAGGATGCATGAATATGTGGTATGCTTATGGCCATATCATCAATTGTGGTATCCTCCTAGACATTGTAGACTCTCCTACTATCTGGCTACCTATGAGGGAAATCCCTCAAAAGATGTTCTTCTCTACATCCCCAACATTTCAATGGCTCTCTCTTTGTACTATCAGTCCCTCCCAGGGTTGATCTAAAAGTTTTATTTCCACTCTAAGATGGGAAGTTCTGTTGATTCACACTTTTACTGGGAAATATCTTCTTATAACTCTTCTCAAAATTCTTAAAATTTGATGGTTTAACCCTCTTCTTCTTGAATCACAGTTTACCTTTCTTCTTCCAATCCTTGGGATAGTTCGCCTTGTGGTTGATTTGTTCATAGCAGTACCTAGCCTTCTGAATGGAATCTTCCAAGGTCTTAGGTTCATTAAACTCAATTTTGTTCCAGAAGGATGGAGGAATCCCACTAAGGAATCACTACATATTTTCCTTTTCTTCCTTTATATAGGGCACATGACTCAACAACTCCAGAAAATTGTTGATATATTCATCTATGGTGTAATGTCCCCAACCGCTTAGGAGTCATAAGGGAGAAATTCCTCTAGCCTAATAATTTCTCGTGGGCTAAGGTGGAAAATGACCAAGGGAACATAATGTCCCTAGGAAAGAATTTATAAAGTTAAATGGGGGAAAAGGGGGACATGGGTCCTAGGCTAATAAAAAGTCACGTTTAAATTATAAAGTGAAAGAGACAATAAAGTAAATTTAATAAAATAAATTAAATAAGTGAGCAGGAAAAGACTAAAGTGAATATTAAAAGGGGAAAAGGAGGATCCTCTCCTCATTCTTGCATTCGCTCATTTGAGAAATAGAATTTTGGAGAGCTCTTGAGAAGAGAGTCTAGGGTTTTGGAAACCCTTGTTCATCTGTTGGTTTCGGTGTTGCAACGATACACCCTAGCTAGTTTTTCTGGGATCGGAATCGCTCAGGTTTTGACTTTGTGCTTTAGTACAACTGAGTATTTCTCTTTGGTAGCGTAGTTCTTCATCTTTAAAATAGAGTTTTTCTTTTCAAGGAGAGGTTTTTTATTTGTGGTTGAGTTGGGAAGTAAAAGGGGTCAAATATCTTGAGAAAGGTTGAGTTTCCTTTGGTAAAATCATGGGTTCCTCAACACATCCATGTACTGTGAGATGGGTGCATTATGTGTGAATAGAAGGGAGAAATTTATTGTGGAAATTGAGTCACTTGCTCCTGGGCAATAGTATCTTATTTGTGGAGTGATTTCCCACTTGTTTTCTGGTTGTTTGAGGCATTGGGAAGTTATACAATTGGGGTGAAGGAGTCCCTTCATAAACTTGGCGCATTATAGAGTTTTAGAGTTGAGTTTTTATCCTTCTAGGTCAAATGAAATAGCAGATCAGAGCACCCTTGTATATAGACTACATATCTCTATGAGAGTGACAGAATCCATGTGTTGGGACTGATATTTATGTACCTATCAATTTCTGGCAGCAAAGGAAAAATTTCCTAAGTGGGGCGACTTTATATACAACAAAAAAGTCATCGGGTCGACTTCTCAGCAACAGTGTTCATACAGTAAGAAGGAAATTCACTCTTGGAATGGTATCAAGCTAAAATCATGAGTTATCTCTGGTTTAATGACTTATTTGTATGTTGAAACATAAAGGAATACTTATGTTGTGTTTATTGGAATACCTCGGCTAACTTTGTTGTGAGTTCCTATGTTTATATGGCATATTGTTATTGTAATATTTCATGTTATTTTGATATATTCAAACCTTGTGAAAAAAATTGATATATCTCACAAACCCAGAAAGGAATCCTACATCAACATAATAAGGTTTTGATAGTCATAAGTCATCTACAACATAAGTGTTTGTAGAAATCCCAACACTAAAAAATACTAGAAGAATTGTTACAACAATAGGGAAATAGAGGCAAAGAGTGAATTGGAATTTTACAGTGGTATCAGAGCATGTTCCTCGATAGCTATGTGGTTTGAAGGGTAGCTTAGATCAGATTTATGACACCAGGGGATGAGAAAAACATCACCTACGGGAGACGTAGAGATAGAACTTTATAACCTCACCCAGAACAGGAAGAGGAAGTAGTGTTGAGTGAAGAGGAAGTGGAAGAAGAGCCACATTCAAAGTCAGATAAAGAGAATGGATCCATGGGGGATGAATATGATGCTAGGATTAACATCTTGTTCCATATTCTAAATGATTTGGCCAAGGGTCAAAAGATGATGATGGACCTTATGGGGCATCTTGCAAGTAATTCTTTGGGGGGTCCAACTAAACAAAAGAATAATGGGGAAAGAGCCTCTAACAATGGAGAAGGGAGCCACTCCTGAACCACTATGCAAAGTCACCCTCATATTTACACCAAATCTTCCAGGCCTACAATGCCACAATTTTTAAGTGGGGATGCGACAAGGTCGGAGATGGAGGTCAAGCAGGATAATTCCTATGGGGCATATTTGGAGGAGTATAGAAGAATGGGGGATAATTTCAGTCAGCTATGTATTTCACTGACTTTTTCCACCTTAAACAGAAGAACCGACCCATAGGAGCCAAAAGGACACCCCAAAAAGAGCTTTAGAAGACACTTGGGAAAGAGACCATTCCAAACTTTGACGAGTCCTCAAAATTTTCAACAAGGACTTGGGTGCAGAAGATGGACACATACTTCCAACTACATCAAATGATAGAGACATAGGCCATTAAATTGGCTACTTCACATTTAAATGGTGAGGCCCATCAGTGGTGGTACCATGGGCTAGTGACATTGGGTCATGCAGGCATAATATCTTATCTTGAATTCACATAGAGGCTCATTGAGCAGTTTGATAAGAAAGACCCAGAGATTCACTTTAGAGAGCTAGCACGGCTCAAGAAGACAGGTAGCCCAGAGTCATACATCTCAGAATTTTAAAGGCTTGCATTGATGGTTACTGACATATATGAGGAATGCTTGGTGATGTTGTTCGTTGAGGGGCTAACAAAGCCATTACGTGGATGGGTAAAGGCCTATAAACCCACCACTTTGCAGGATGCAGTCATCCATACTAGGGAGATGCATGTTGTTTTTCCTAAGAGCGGGTTTCCTCTGAAACCCACCTTCCTACAAAAGAGAAAGGAAACCAAACCATTTAAGAGGGATTGGGTTGGGAAGCCCAAGCTGGATGAAGAAACAAGAAAGGAGCTGAGGAGGAATAAATTGTGCTTTAGTTTCTAGGAGTTGTTGGTACAAGGGCACAAGTGTGTCGGGAAAGACAAGACTAGAAAGGCTCATTATATTGAGGTATATTTTGACAGTGATAGTGATGAGGAGGAGGAGCAACATGTACAAGAACAGAGACACCAGACATCAAGTGAGGAGACATCACAGGTTGGGGCTAAGGGTCATGTTATGGAATCCATGTCGAGACTTGCTAGGTACCACACTTTCAAACTCTGAGGAGTCATGCATGGGAAGAAGGTTACAGTGTTAATTGATAGTGGGGCATCCCACAAATTTATAGATGTAGCCTAGGTGGATAGGCGAGAGATTCTGATGAAGGAATTTGAGGGATTCACAGTTATCATACTCGGTGGCTAACATATGGAGTGCACTAGATGGATCCCCAAGTTGAAGATAACCATGGGGAATTATACCTTATCGTATGATTTCTTTGTGGTGGATGTGTGATATACCATTGTGGTACTCGGAGTTTAGTGGATTTATTCCATTGAGAAATACACTACTGATCAGAGGATGATGGATATGGAATTCATAGGACCAAGTGGTAAAAAGGTAGTCTTGCAGGCCATGCACCAGTATCCTCCCAAGATAGTGTCATCTCATAGCATGGAGGCAGTGATGTGGCATGGGGATATAGAGTGGGTAGTTGAGTGCTACATTTCTGACATGGACCCACCAGATTGTCCGCAACAACATCTCGATGACCTTCAGGTATTACTTCGCAAACATCAAAAGGTTTTTGATGGCATTCCTCTAGGTGTACCTCCAGATAGGGTATTTGATCATGTCATAGAATTAGAAGACGGGGTCGAAGAAGTCATAACTAACCCCTACCGGCATCCCAAAAATTACAAAGATGAGATTGAGAAAACCATCAGGGAGTTACTGAAGATGGCTCACATTAGACCCAGTTCTATTCCTTTTGCCTCTTCAGTAGTGTCGGTCAAGAAAAAGTATGGTACTTTGTGGATGTGTATTGATTACCGAGCACTCAACAATAAAACTATAAAGAACAGGTACTCGATCCTGAGGATCGATGAGTTAATGGATGAGTTGAGGGGAGCAAAATATTTTTCCAAAATCTATCTCTGTACAGGGTATCACCGTATTAAGGTTTGGGAACAATACATCCTGAAGACCACTTTCGGATGCCATTATGGGAATTGTGAGTATCTATTTATGCCATTTGGGATAACCAATGTGCCTGCTACATTCCAGTCTTGCATGAACCACATGTTTAATAAGCATATGTAGAAATTCTTATTATTATTCTTTGATGACATTCTCATATATAACAGATCTTGGGAAGATCATCTCAAGCATTTGGACGAGGTGTTGACAATATTAGAGGAACAACAACTCTTTGAAAAGGAGTCTAAGTGCGAGTTTTGCATGAATGAGATGTTATATTTGGGGCATGTGATCGGAGAAAGTAGGGTCTAGGTACATCAAGAAAAGATCCGGGAAATTATCGAGTGGCCTACTCCCAAAAATGTGACAGAACTAAAGAGATTTCTTGGCCTTTGAACTTATTACAGGAAATTTGTTAAGGGGTTCTCGCAATTAACACCACCTCTTATCAATCTCACTAAAAAGGGAGCCTTCAGCTGGAACAATGAAGCACATGTGACATTCGAGAAGATGAAACATGTGATGAGTTCATGTCATGTATTAGCTTTACTAGATTTCACTCAGCCATTTGTGCTTGAGTGTGATGCTTCAGGGATTGGGATAGGAGCAGTCTTGATGCAGAATAATCATCCCATTTCTTTTGAGAGCCACAAACTCAAGTAGTATGAGCGGCATTATTCAATATACAACAAGGATATGTTGGCCATCATGCATGCATTGGCCAAGTTTAGAAAATACTTGGTGGGGAACCGATTTAAGGTGAAGACGGATCACAATAGCCTAAGATTCTTCATGGAGCAGAAAGAATTGAGTGAGCGACAGCAGAAGTGGATCAGTAAGATTCAAGCTTATGATTTTGAGATTGAGTATGTGAAGGGAAAGAACAATGTGGTGCTTGATTCCCTTTCTATAATACCACCCACTCTCTCACTCATAGAGGTTTCAGCGGACTCGAAAGCTCTATTGTTGGTAGAATATTCCAAGAACCATTTTTCTTGTGAGATCCTCGATGGTCAAACACAAAATGATTGCTACAAAGTTATCGATGATATCATTTATTATAAAGACATGATCCATCTTGTATAGGAGTCCCATCTTAAGGACAAAATTATATAGGCAGCACATAGTTCTCCATTGGCAGGACACCTTGGGTACTTGAAAACCTACAAGAAGATAAGGGAAAGATTTACATGGAAGGGCCTTAAAATCGATGTGTTGAGGTTCGTAAGGGAATTCAATGTCTTCCAACATAATAAGGCATAACACACTCATCCCGCGGGACTACTTCAGTCACTTCCCATTCCCGAACAAAAATGGGAAAACATCTCTATGGATTTCATAATTGGGTTACCCCAAGTGCATGGGAATGACTGCATTTATGTGGTGGTTGACAGGATGATCCAAATTTTAGGGGGTATATGGTCTAAATTCGAATGAAAAAAGTCATAAAGCTATAAAGCTAATATATTGACCATGTAGATGCCCAACTCCTCATTAATTAATTGGGCTAACAGGTCATCCATATGGGTCAAAGAGAGTCCCATCTCTCCATTATTGTATTGGGTTTTATTTTCCACTACTTAGTTAGTTGGGTAGTTAGATCTATTATTATAATAATAGAAACTCATTTAATGAGTTTTTTACAATATTGTATTGGGTTTTATTTTCCATTACTTAGTTAGCTGGGTAGTTAGATCTATTATACTAATAATAGAGACTCATTTAATGAGCTATTTTTTACTTTGTCCAATGGACCATTTTGTAATGCTATATAAAGGCCTAGCAAGCCTTCTCATAATATCAAGTTACTCATTTTGGCTTCTCTCGTGTTTTCTATTGTTCATTGTGGGATTAATTAGTTATGAGTGATTTACTAGCAATTATTTTTAGAGGTGAGGCTCCTCTTTAAGCCTCACATCCTGAGTACTTCATTTACAAGTTTTTTGTCCATGCTTATTTTCATGCAAGATTTACATTTCCAAGCTCCTCCTCTCTCGACATTCAAGCCATCCATATCTCAACCCCTAAAATTTGGATCGGTGGTATCAGAGCACATACGCTCTCCATCGGAACAAGGGTTTGAAGCATGTTGTGGGTTCAAACATTTGCAGCAATCACCAACCTCCTTTTGGTACTATCGAAATCCATTTGTCGGGTCATACATTGTAAGCATCACAGTTGGTCCACAAGCACTAGAGGGTTTTTTTTTTACCCTCATATCTGCATTCACCAGTACAAGGAGAACCATACATGGATTCACTACATCCATACATGGATTCACTACATCAATACATGGATTCACTACATCCATTGGTCTGCAAAATTTTCAACAAATTTTCAGGGCATCCATGCTACCCACAAAGGTTCCACAACCTCTACAACATCCCATGTTGCTCTACAAACCCTTGGCATCCTTTGTGGCCCTCTACACTCATCCAAATTAAAAGATGTTTTGTGACCTCTACAAATCATTTTCGAGGCTCTACCATAGCTCATTGGAAATATCTCTTCAATATATCAAATGGGTATTTCGCGGAATCTCATTTGGCTTCTTGGTTTGAGAGATATCATTGATTGAATCTCAGCATGTATTTGACCCAAGGAAGCCACGTGTACCACCATATTCAAAGGTATTTGTCTCCTTGTTTAGAAAACTACAGAAGTATTTCCACATATGGATGGGAATATCTCTTCAATATCTCAAATGGGTATTTCACGGAATCTCATTTGGCTTCCTCGTTCAAGAGATATCATTGATTGAATCTCAACATCTATTTGACCCAAGGAGGTCGTGCGTACCACCATCTTCAACGGTATTTTTATCCATGCTCAGGAAACTACAGAAGGATTTCGACATATGGATGGAAATATCTCTTCAAGATATTAAATGGGTATTTTGTGGAATTTCATTTCGTTTCCTCATTTGAGAGATATTACTGACTGAAAATATGCATGTCTTTCTTCCAAGATGGTTCCATGTCACTGGCACTTCAACGAGATTTTTCCCACTCCATGGGCCATCTAAAAAAAAGTTCCATATACTGAGGAAATGTATCTTCGGTATATCAAATGGGTCTTCAACGGAATTGGATTTCATCACATGTAGCAGAAGTTATGAATAAATTTGTAGAAGGAGATTCAAAGCCTTCGAAATCATGATTTTTCCATTTTCTATTAATGTAAATGGTTATGGGTCAACCACACAAAACCCTTCCCTTCATTTGGAATTATAAAATTGTACTCATGGGTCTCTTTGTAGCATAGGTGAAATGATGGGGACCGTCATTTTCTAAGGGGGGAGGAATGATCCGAATTTTAGGGCGTATATGGTCTAAATTCGGATGCAAAAAGTCATAAAGTTATAAAGCTAATAGATTGACCATGTAGATGCCCACCTCCTCATTAATTAATTGGGATAACAGGTTGCCCATATGGGTCAAAGGGAGTCCCACCTCTCCATTATTGTATATGGTTTTATTTTCCACTACTTAGTTAGTTAGGTAGTTAGACCTATTAATATAATAATAGAGACTTATTTAATGAGCTTTTTACATTATTGTATTGGGTTTTATTTTCCACTACTTAGTTAGTTGGGTAGTTAGATCTATTATACTAATAATAGAGACTCATTTAATGAGATATTTTTTACTTTGTCCAATGGACCATTTTGTAATGCTATATAAAGGCATAGCAAACCTTCTCATAATATCAAATCACTCATTTTGGCTTCTCTCATATTTTCTATTATTCATTGTGAGATTAATTAGCTCCGAGTGATTCACTAGAAATTAGTTTTAGAGGTGAGGCTCCTCTTTGAGCCT
Organism: Picea engelmannii; assembly: GCA_009831015.1. NCBI lineage: Eukaryota > Viridiplantae > Streptophyta > Pinopsida > Pinales > Pinaceae > Picea > Picea engelmannii. The sequence continues at coordinate 125,374 of ML793508.1, forward strand.
CACCTCCCGAGTACTTCATTTACATATTTTTTGTCCATGCTTATTTTCATACAATATTGGCATGTCCAAGCTCCTCCTCTCTCGGCATTCAAGTCATCCAGATCTCATCCCCCGAGATACGGATCACAGGCTCACGAAGTTTGCACACTTGTTTACCATACCCTCCAGGTATTCAACAACATAGGTAGTGGAATTATTCTTCAGAGAGGTATTTTGATTACATGGATTGCCAAAGACTATTTTCAATGATAGGGATAGCAGGTTCATGGGAGGATTTTGGTAGGAGTTATTCAGGATGGTAGGAATAGAGTTGACCCCGAGCACAAGTTGTCACCCTCAAACTGATGGTTAGACTGAGATAGTGAATAAGTGATTGGAAGGTTATCTGAGGAATTATGTGTTGGGCCAGCAGAAAACATGGATAAAATGGATACACTTAAGGGAGCACTGCTACAACACCACTTATCATATGTCAATTGGGATGACACCCTTCCAAGAACTGTATGGAAATGATGCACCTACATTTTTGGATTGGATATTTTGGGACAGTCGGGCACCTAAGGCTAAGGATTGGATTTAGGAGATCCAAAATATTCTATAGACCTTGAGGAATAATTTGCAAACAACTCAGAATCAATATAAGATCTATGTAGACAGGGACAGGATAGAGCGTAGCTTTGAAGTAGGGGACTTGGTATACCTACACCTTCAACCTTGTAGGCAATCATCGCTCAAAATGAGAGGCAAAAAAATTGAAGCCTAGATTTTATGGACCCTACATGATTACGAGGCGTATAGAAGATGTGGCATACGAGCTAGAGCTTCCAGGGGGGTGTAAATTACACAATACATTCCATGTCTCATGTCTCAAGAAATCATTGGGACAACATATCACCACTTCTACCAAGTTACAGCCCCTGGATGAAGAAGGGTAATTGATTCTGGTTCCGAACGGGATTTTGGAGGTCAGGGAGTGGAAGTTGAGGAATAGAACCATCAAAGAGTACTTGGTTAAATGGAAGGATCTGCCTATCGAAGACACCACTTGGGAAGGAGAATAGGTGCTCCAACATCCTGAATTGAAATTGCTTGTGGACAAACAATCTTGGGCGGGGAGGACTATAATGTCCCCAACCGCTTAGGAGTCATAAGGGAGAAATTTCGCTAGCCTAATAAGTTCCCATTGGATAAGGTGGAAAATGACCAAGGGAACATAATGTGCCTAGGAAAGACTTTATAAAGTTAAATGGGGGAAAAGGGGGACATGGGTCCTAGGCTAATGAAAATTCACTTTTAAATTATAAAGTGAAAGAGCCAATAAAGAGACTTAAAAAAAATAAATTAAGTAAGTGAATGGGAAAAGACTCAAGTGGATATTAAAAGGGAAAAATGAGGAGCCTCTCCTCATTCTTGCATTTTCTCATTTGATAAATAGAATTTTGGAGAGCTCTTGAGAAGAGAGTCTAGGGTTTATGGAAACCCTTGTTCATCTACTAGTTTCGGTGTTACAACGATACACCCTAGCTCGTTTTTTGGGGATCAGAATCGTTTAGGTTTCGAAATTGTGCTTCAGTATAGATGTTTATTTCTCTTTGGCAGCACAGTTCTTCATCTTTAAAACAATTTTTTTATTGTTAAGGAGGGGTTTTTTATTTGTGGTTGAGTTAGGAAGTAAAAGGGGTAGAATAACTTGAGGAAGGCCAAGTGTCCTTTGGTAAAATCGTGGGTTCCTCAACACATCCATGCACTGCGAGCTAGGCACATTATGTGTGAGTAGAAGGGTGACTTTTATGTTGGAACTGAGTTTATTTCTCCTGGGCAACAATATCTTCTTTGTGGAGCAACTTCCCACTTATTTTCTGGTTGTTTGAGGCGTTGGGAAGTTATACAATTGGGGTGAATGAGTCCCTTCATAAACTGGGAACATTACAGTGTTTTAGAGCTGAGTTTTTAGCCTCCGGGGTTGAATGAAATAGTGTATAAGAGTACCCTTGTATACAGAATACATATCTCTACGAGAGTGACCAAATCCATGTGTTGGGACTGATATCTTTGTACCTATCGAGTTCTGGTAGTAGAGGACAATTTTATTGAGTGGGGAGACTTTATATACAACAACAAAGTCATTGGGTCGACTTCTCAGCAACAATATTCATACAACAAGAAGGAAATTCACTCTTGGAATGGTATCAAGCTAAAATCGTGAGTTATCTCTGGTTTAATAACTTATTTGTATATTGAAACATAAAGGAATACTTTTGTTATGTTTATTGGAATACATAAGCTAGCTTTGTTGTGAGTTCCTATGTTTATTTGGCATATTTTTATTGTAATATTACATGTTATTTTGATATATTCAAACCTTGTGAAAACAATTGATATACCTCACAAACCCATAAAGGAATCCTACAACAACATAATAAGGTTTTGACAGTCATAAGTCAGATACAACATAAGTTTTTGTAGAAATCTCAACACTCAAAAATACTAGAAGAATTGTTACGGTAGTAGGGAAATAGAAAAAAACAGTGGATTGGAATTTTACATATTGTGAGTTGTCCTAGTTTGATTTCATAGAACTCCTTAGTCTTTGCATCATGGTACCTTTCAGAAAAGTACTTCTTCTTGAAGTATTTCTCAAATTTACCCCAAGACAACTCCTTCTCATGGATTCTCTTTACATTTCTAAGGTCCTCCCACCAGATAGAGGCATTTCCATTCAAGTTAAATATAATTATTTAGGCCTTCAAGTTTTCAGACTAGTCATGAACTATGAAGTACTTCTTCAGACCAAGTATCCAAGCTTATGCTTCTTCCTCCTTTTTTATTTCCCCGTCAAAATTGGGTGGCTTTGATTTCTTAAATTCTTCAAGGTCACCACCCTTGGAGTACTTTCTCCTCTTTCTTCTCCTCTGAGCATGTGAACTAGTTTCACTATTGGACAGCTCCTTGGAGCTTTATGCTCCTTCACTAGAGGATTCTTTAGATGTGTCTTTTAATTTGGCATGCCTCTTGGCTCCATGTTGGGAATTCTTGAGAGTTATTCTTCTTGCATTACTACTTTCAGTACCATGCCATTGTAACTCAGGTGGAATCTAGATTTTCTAGGGCTGATGTTTGTCCACATTATTGGTCACTGGCCCATGTTGCAGCTGCCTCTATATATCTGACAGGATTTGCAGTAAAATTGCATTTATTTCAAAAAAAAAATCTTGCTCTTTCATAAGCCTCTCATTATCATCCTTAAAGATTTGTAGCTCTGCCATGAGACTTATCACAGTCTCAGATAGATTTGGATGGGTTTCTACCGCTCTCCTTTCATCATACTCTTCTTCTATGTTGTGCGAGCATTCTCCCATATCATGATATGTCACCGTCCTTTTCTCTTATATCCTTTCTTGAAAATAAACTGACTGATTAAGTGTTGATAATCAACATCTTCTATTAGTTACTCGTCCATTAAATCATGGAAAACGTATAAAACAAAGTTCTATAAGATGAAATCAACTTTATTATTTAGCATATAACAACATCATTCAATTCATGTATAAAACATGTAAAAACAATAGAAATTCACCATACTCTATTCAATGGTAAGGTTTTAATAGACTCTTATGAATAGGGTAGAGTAGGGTTCCCTCCCCTTTAAATTTTTACTAAGAAAGTTTATCTGAATCATTAATGAGCCCAAGCAGGTCAAGTTTCATTGCCTTCTCTGATACCACTTTGTAACACACCAGAACCCCTAAGTACCTTTTAAGGGATGGGGTATTAAAAACTTTGCTTCTTCTTAAAATTCCTAAGGTATACTCTTGAGGGAACCAACGTCTCCAATTCATCAAAATATTTCCAACGACTGTAAGTATGACCAAATATGACCTCAGAGTCAAACGTTATGGTCTTCCAAAGTTCATGTCCCTCGTTGCCTAAGTGCCACCTCACTACCATGTAGATTCCTAGCCCATGTTTCATCCGACGTGGCACAGTAATGGCTCTGACATGGCACTTTCCATATGGCTCACTGACCCATGGTTATGACCCTACAAAACCTCTTGTCATCATCATCAGGAATTTCATTCCCATGGGTTGTAAAGACCCCAACCAAAATCTCTGATGACGATCCATTAATCGGACCCATCCTAGATCCAATAGTCCTCAGTCGAGCATCCAACGACTCTAATTGTGTCGGCGATACTAAATGGTATAGAGGTTAATGTCCCAGTATTTGACGTTCCTTACAGTATGGGGATGGAACCCACCATGATCCAAGGATAATATTTAACCCCGCATGTTCATTGATCAATGACTTTCGTTTCTCTCCAGCCTTCATCATCGTCAGTGATTCTTTCGTCGGATTTTCATCAATGCATGGTTGATATTTCTCAACCTGTAGATCCAACGATCAGGATATAAGGAAGTACCTCTTAGGTCATTTTGATCGACTAGGTCCAATTTTGTCTTGATGGCCAATCACACAGTGACACATGTCACCACTTGGACACGTTGGTTTCCATGCTAGCACCTGCATGTCGTCATGACGTTATTTTTCTTCCTCTTCTCACGAAAGAGTCTCTCAGTAATCAATGGCGGAAATCACTCTCACCTAATGGCAAATCAATGACTCTCATATTCACATCGTTGATGCCTTTATCATCGTCGACATTCTTGGCCAACAAAAAACCTTGCCAACCCTTCAAAATCCGACGAATGGCTGAGATATGAACATGTCCAGATCTAATCGTCTAGCTCGTAGTCTATGCTACAAAGGTTTTTGGGTCCTTCGGGGACCACTCTTGTCTCATCAACCATTCTAGTGGTGACATGCGTCACCCTTAAGGACACGCTAGTTTCCCAGCTATCTTGACACGTGGTCCTGCCACTGCCTGCCACCTGGGGTGACACGTAGCATACATAACTCAACACAGGGTTCTATCTCAAGAACCTCGAGTCACCTTGACACATGACACAATCGTCATTGGACATGTAGCACCATATCCACCTGACACGTATCATTCATATTCCTATGGATTCTCGCCTATAGGTGCCAAGTCATCATGGCACATGGCACAATCCTTTCTTGACAGGTGGCACCATCAATGTCACTCTCTTAATAATTTTGGTAGGAGATCAATGGTCTAGATCTCCTTTCAGAGTTCCTCCAATCATGGCAGATCAATGGTCTAGATCTCCTTTTGAAGTTCCTCCATCCACGACAGATCAACGGTCTAAATGTCCTCTCGGAGTTCCTTGATTCAAGATAGATCAATGGTGTAGATCTCCTCTCGGAGATCTGTCAGAGTATATCTTTGTAACTCACTCTGAATAGCACCCTATGATGAATGGTCAAGATCTCTTCATCAGGGATCTAACGGAAAGGATTAAGACACTTTTTCTCAAGTATGAAACCAATAAGGATTGTACATGGCATATCCTACTATTGCAAATTAACATGTGTCCACCTTTGTACATGTTGGTTGTCACATGTCCTAACTTGTCGCTCTGCCACATGGCGTGACACGTGGCACTCATAAACCAATACAAGGTCTTTCCTAAACACTTGATTCTTCTTGACATGTGTCATAATTCCCATGTGACACGTGGACCAATCACCATATTCCACATGGACCTACTTCCATTGACCCTTCGTTGTCGAGCATACGGTCCTCCTCAACTCACAAGCATATAGCTCAAACTAATGGCTAGGATTTGATCTTCCTTTTGTCGATCTACTGTCTTGATCATCACTTGGAGTCCCTCCTTCAGAATGCATCTCCTTCGGGTCCATAATTGACTCTGAACGACGTCCTCCAAAGAACAACTAGGATCATTTTATCTCGCCAGATCGACGACCGAGATCTGGTCTAGCCCAAGTCTCCCCTCTTCATTGATCAACAATCAGATCTTGTCATTGCACCAGATCAATGACTACGATCTGTTTGAGGTGCAACAAGGATTTATCACTCACCAAAGAGACTATTGGGCCTTTACCACAAATCAATGGCTCAAATCAAATTTGTCCTTGCTCCGATCAAGGGTCCATATCTCACCTCAGAGTCTCCCCATTAGAGATTGCCTTTGTGTTTTACCCTGAGTGACACTCTATGATGGAGGGTTAGGATCTATTATCTCACTATATTGACAATCGAGATTTAATCATGCCCCTTACACTGATAAAGGGTCCATATCTAACCGTCATACCGAATCGACGGTCACGATTCCTCTGAGGAAAAATAAGGGTTTTTCTCAGGCTTAACAGCCCGACCCAGGACTTAGTCAAATTTCACAAGGGTTTTCTCCAGTCTTTTTCAATACTTCTAAGTTCTTTCGAGAGCTCTCACCTGGGTCCAAGGTATTTTATTTTCTATCCATGGTGCCTCTAATTCATCTTATCCTGTAAGGTTCCTTTGTTGCTGGGATCCCAACGTTGTGCTACACAGGTTTATACATTTGCATAAATACAAAAGGTCACCATAGCATATACAATAAGCAGAGACACAGGTTCATTTCTTAACTTAAACATAACATGCATCTAGGTTATTTCATACCCAAACGACTATGTACCCTTCCATATTTACACATTACACAAGATTATCACATACAATACTCGCAACTATTTTACTAAAGATGGAGACTGTTTGAAATCAAGGACACAAGAATTTCCATGCAGAGATATATTCCATTCAAGCACAAGGTCATCTCTAGAAATACACAATCAAGCTCACAAGTCAGGGATGCATATCCATAATTTCCATATTGACCATTCAACTATATATTTTTTCCAAATAATACACGGAGATAACTAAGTTACTTATCTAAAATTTAGAATATGTTGACAGCTGTTGAAGGTTGTGTCACTCTCCACCCAATTGTAGGCAAGACTGTACTAAGTAATGCTACAACCAACCACCCCCGACCTAGGATATGATTCCACAAGAGGATAACTGGTTTTTCAAAAAGTTTTTTAGGGCGCATATATTACTTATGCACTTTTGTTTCCCTTTTCCTTGGATCAAAGAGTTATCCTTCTCTCCACTTGAGTGCTCGGGCTTTCCCCAACTGTGTGTATGTTTGTCTCTGTTTCCCTCTCTTACTATCTTTTGTCCCTTTAATTTCGTCTATTCTTCCCCAATACCTCATGGGTCATGTCAAAAGCTTCTCGATGGGTACTTCTATCCATCCTTCATTGATTCTCGAAGGAGATTTCCCAACTACCAGCATGACCGGTGATCAAATCTCTGGGACTAAGGATAGCTCAAGGTCTGCATTACTTTAAATTGAGAGGGTATGGAGTGGAAGGGTCATTTCAACTAGTAATAGCTTCCCTCTTGCACCATTCCTCTCATGACATCGTAACTTGGGAAGGCCATCCCTTCAGTAGTATTTCAACATTTCCATGTTGCATTAATAACCAAATATTTACATTACATAATTTATCAAAGGTCCATTGTCTTTCAATAATCACATAACAGTCTTGTCTATAGTTTTGGTCATGATAATAATTATATTTACAAACTGGGGAAAACATGGGTGTTACACATTTTTGCATGGCCACTCTACTCTCTAGTGGAGAAATTTCCTTGGATGGACTATCAGGTAGGGGCAATCACTATATTTCTCGCATGATAATAACACAAATCTTTATATTAATGTGAGAAATTATTCTAGGTGCAAAGAAATGCGCAATAGAATTTAGTGTGTGTATATATATATATATATATATATTAGAAGTGATCCTTTCCCCCATTGGTGTGATAAAGAATTAGAGGATAAAAGAAAATTAAGATACTATAAAACGGTGGTTAACCCTAGTGTTTTTTTTTTTAACAAAAACGAGTAATGGATTTGTATTAAAAGAAGGTTGTAGCAGAGCTAAAACCAACCATTGAGTACATCAAAGTAGTATTAAGCATAATTTCTAAAATATGAAGAGACAAATTCCTCATATTCCTAAGCATTACTCTTAAAATCATGATCAAGTAGAGTTTCTAAGCTTATTAAGAACAATTACAACAATATTTAAAAACCTGGCTAATTTAACTTGAGTTATGTATCTACTTGGACTTGAATTTCGTTCTGGGAATCTGTTGTGATTTGTTGATGCACTGGCTACTCCACTTCACAAGACGCTTGAGAACATGTTGATGGAATATTATCCTGTTGAATTTGAATTGCATTTTGTTGTCCATGCTTCTCTCTTTCCAATTTGTGAATTTGCTAAGATTTTTTTTTTTAAGTAAAAAAGGGGCGAAACTTGTTATATTAAACCTTCAGAAAAAGAAATACACTTAACATACAGGTGCCAGCTATCCTTCCTATGCAAGAAACCAGGACAGTTGGCCTATCCATAGCAGCAAGCAAAATCAAACACCATGTTTTGCCACCCTGCCCGAAGGAAACCAGGGTGTGTATCCATCTTTACCAGCAGTTTAGTAAGGTCTGGTCTAACGCGAACTAAGCTAGTAACCAAAGAGCTACAGCTCTGATAAACAGCAAAGGAAAAGAAGTTGGAGACCATAGGAAACAGTAGAACCTATTCACTGGAGTCCTCGCAGCCTTTCTTCGCCTTGCCGCCATTGACAGGAATGACATAGGGCTGAGCACAGGTGGGGCATTGGCGTCGAGGTGTGGCCTTGGAGTAGGCTACGTAAAGCATGTCCAAGCATTGGCTAACGCAGACGGCTCTGAAAATTTGATCATCCACCAGGCTGCGTACCTCAAAGATCAGGGTCAGGTGCTCCGGATGAAGGAGTGGTGTCGGTGGCGGCGACTTTGTCTCAGCCTCCGTTTCCTAGTGACCCTGCGTCTTCCTCTGCATCTGCGAGTCGACTGTGCATTCCGGCAGCTCCTCCTCAACTAGGCAAGTGTCGAACTCTGCATTCAAAGTGTCACTTGGGGCGCGAGTCTCTTTCAAACTGGTCGGTGGTGCTGCTTCTCCAAGGCACACCGGGGGGTCCCAATTATCCGGGACGATAAAAAGTCGGCTCTCGGAGAAGTCCGGTGGGAGCTCTATGGACATGTCTTCTTCGACGTAAGTTCGGGGGGGTGAACTTGTTGCTATGGCGTCACCGCGTCATTTTATTTTGGCTAGGAGCAAAGATCTTGCGAAACGCTTTTGCCTTTTCCTTCTTGAATCAACCGCGTACCAGCCAGCTCCTCTGCGGGGTCTCCCCCTTGCCCGCGGCATGGTGAGAGTGAGGTCTAGTGCCAGGATGCCTCCTGCGCAGCGGTTCTTGCTCTGCTCGACAAGCTTCAATTGCATACTAAGAGGTCCGGTTAAATGGATAATGACATAAACGATGGCTGCCACCATTAGCGCCGAGAGCTTAATGCTCTGGTTGGCCGGCCTATGCTCACGCGTGGGAGGCCTCATCGATAACCGGAGGCTGACGGAGGTGAAAGCCTTCATAAATGGCTGTGGTTTGAGGTGAGAGCCACCATAAATGGCCTCTCCCTTCGCGCCTCCACGTGCCCTTCCTATCCGCGTGGCACCCCATCCGGGAGTGAATTTGCTAAGATTGTCTGTTGACTTTTCTGAGAATAATTTTCAATTCTTGGTCACGGTGTTCCTCATTGTCCTGTAGATTTTTTCTGAGTTGTTCTTGGGTTTTTCTAAGAGATTCAATTTATTTATTTTGGTGCCCCAATTTCATTTTGATAGATTATAGTTTGTAGGTGGTGCAATCGCACTTTTTTCTATCATTGTGCCACATTTTAGCTTGGACTTGGGCCTGATAATGAATATAATGCAGATGTTGAATGGGAGCAAGGATGAAGGAAATTATAGTCTATCTTCGTCTGGGTTTCACCATAAACGATACTATGTATTTTCCATTCACCAACCCTTGTGTGAAATTGGGCGCCACCCTCTATAATGATCCTATTTGTTGGTTCGTAACTATTTGTATTGTTTGATTGACCCGTCGAATTGAATTCTTCATCATGGTGTAATATGGAGAACACGTCCCACATGGGAGGAGGTGTTGCAAATGCTTGGAATTAAAATCCTACGCGGGGGAGTATGGACTCATCCACCATATGGGATAGATGATTTCATAGGCTGGTGTTGGACAAGATATTGTGTCTAATGCAGAGATGATGCAGTTGGATGGATTGAGGGATGTTACTTTGCATCCTTCATAAAAATATTTTAAATTTGCATTGCATCCTTTGTTAATGCTTGGATTCAGATTACTACTTTTCCCATTTGTGATATAGTGTAGTTCTGCTTTGATTCACTGAGTTAGTGTTGTGGAGTCTTTTTCTTCCATATTGCTAAGGCAGGTAACTCGTGAGGGTTACCTCAATTCTCGTTGTTTCATGAATCTGGCTTCCTTGGCCAACGGGTCTGCTTCCTGATTATGGTGTATGAGGACATGGAAATATTCCATACTTATACCCAAATTAAATCTCAATTTCAAAATATTTGTCAAAACTATAGTGATCTTGGAACGCTTCTCCTAATATTTTTTGAGCATCGAAATAACATTCTAAAGAAGTCCAAGTAAACCATCATCACCATTAGATTTTGTTTTGCATTATATTTTAAAGAAATTAAAAAAAACCTTTTTATGGTCAAATATATTTTTAATTAACATTTTAAGAATTAGTAAAATTAGTATAAATCTTAAAAATATTCCCTTATTACATAATGTAGTTATTTTCTTAATTTGTTTACAATTTATCTAAAAATTATACACATATTTTCTCTAATCTTAATTATGTTAGTCATATGTAATTTATTTATTACACTCTTATTATCAATCTTTTTAAATGTTTATAATGAATTATTGTTATAAAAAAAAAAAATTATTAATAAAAAAAAATATGTTATGTATTGTAGTTATATTCCTAATTTGTCAATTTCACAATATTTTTATTTTTAGACAAATAATGTAAATGATTAAATCTAAGTATATTTAATTAAAAAAATCAAATTTAATGGAAAAGTTTAAGTTTCATGATATACTTTATAAAAAAAACACAAATACAAATTTTATGACAAATATAAAATTTTAAAATAAAGTTGAAAATTAATTATAAATTTAATTAAAATTATTTTTTTTATAAATCATAATAAAATTGTTAATTTTTTTTAAAATGTACATGAAGATTAAAATTGAAAGCCGCTACCAAAACATTAGACATCTAAATGGGAACCGATTGAAAACAAGTGTTGCATGGCAGTGTAGTCTTTGTTGGGTTGAATTGGGAATAAATGTAGAGGGATGGGGAAAAGTAACGGGGGAAGATGGAAATGCAGCGCAGATGTGGCAAGTAGCATGAAGCACATGTGACATTGATGCAAGAAATGACACGTGCCCTCTAGAGTCCCATTTATTTTTTGAAACTATATAATCCATCTTGCTATGTTGAAAATTTCCGTTCTTTCCAGAAGTGTGAGTTGCTATGCTCGAGATTTTGGTTCATACTTTGCCTGTTTTATTTATTCAATGTTTTATTTGTTCAATGTATATTTTGAATTGGTTAGAGTTAAGTACAATTTCCATAGACATTATCTATGTGTGGCAGGACAAAAAAAATTATATGCATAGCATCAGAAAAAAATATGCTGAGAAAAAGATAATTCAAATTAAATAAACACAATTTCTTGACATTCAACATAGTTGAAGGTAAAAATTTAGGAGCACATAAATATAAAAGGAGATAAAAACTAGTTTTATTTGGAATATATCAAAAAATAATAATTTGTTACATATTCCTGGAAATTTAAATGTGGTTGTCATATAGATTGGGATTGGGGCTCCCACGGACCATAAGAGAAATAGGACTGTGGAAAGAAGAAGTGGGCGACGGTAGAGTGTAATACCTGAAAAGAAGAAATTGGAAGGTATCAGTCTTTGGCTAGAGATTTCTATTCAGAAAAGGTGGAATAACTGGATTGATAAACAAAGCAGGATGTGATCAGTATAGACTTACAACAATGGTACATATCAGTTTTTTTTATATTTTCTTGTTGATGCCTTTTTCTTTTACCTTTCGTCAACGACCCACTTCAACTCTGTTTCGATGAATTTTTCAATGTAGCTTCTCAAGGGGGCGACGTTGATCTCATTCCATATTTTTATGTTGAAAAGATCCTTTTCTAATTCCCTTAGATCAATAGAAAGATTGTGCAGAGCCTGATCAATGTCTTCACTCTGTATCGAATGGTGAAATAGCTATTTGTCCATGTCATCTTGACCATATTCAAGGATGTTGTAAAAATTTTCTAAAGGCAATGCCTTAAAAATATCAACTTGTTTATCTCAGGCTTGCTTAGTTAAGGTCAACGAGTTGATGATTAACTTGGGGTCTTGGAACTCGTTGGTCCTCCCGGCTAAGTCTATTTTGGTCGGCTTTGTGAATAATGTTTCTTTCTTTGATATGGCTTGCTCACATGATTGGACAATGAGATGCAGGTTCTTCACCTTCTCTTTCCAGCGTGCTTCTAATTGAGTGATCCAGCTTTTGGAGGGGAGATCATTTTGTCTTCTTCTCGTGTCTGTCATGTTGTTGACATGGAATCCAAAAGGGATGACCGTGTCCAAATAGAAACTTTCTTCATTTTTTAAATCCATCTGCAAATGTTCGAGCAAATTATGTGCCCTCGTTCCAAGGGAAGCCATAGTTTTTTATGTTTCCCAGGCCTCAGTAATCAGTTCCATTCTTTTCTTGATATTATTCTCCACATATCCTCTACACGATGCGAGGAGGATGGAGGATCCTTTTAACTTGGTTGCAGGGGTGGCAGGCATGGCTATTTCCAAAGGACTGGAAAGCAATGGCATAGGAATCAAAGCTTCCTCTGATTCCTTGACCCGGTCCTTTAGTCTGGCATTCTCAACCTCAATAACTCCAATGGAATCATCAAGAGCATCTCCAGTTGCTTTGTGATGTCTAGAGATTTGGGACGACTGCATGTTCACAAGGTCAACCTTTGAACGATATTTTCCTTTCTTATTTTTTACATCTCTCTTTTCAATAATTATTTTTTTAGATTTGCTGTGAAAAACAGTGCTCTGGAATACGAAGGATTCATCTTTGTCAAAAATTTCGGTATCATCTATGTCCACTGGGAGACTATGCTAGATCGTGTCTTTCGACTGATGAAGGTTGCGGAATTCGTTATCCAAATCAGTGTCAAGTTCCATGTTCTCACTCTCAATTTTGGGCTCTTCTGCCTGCCCTACATTTTTTTTTCTCTTCTTCTCCATGGTATGCTTGTGAGAACTATCAATTTTAGGATGAGGAGGGTTGTTATCTCCTCCTTCGTTTGAAGAAATTTAAACAAGTGAAAGAAAGGAATGGCCAAGTATGAAAAGAGGTCGGACGAGTTTCAAAATACGGTTACAAGGGATTCTTAGTAGAGGTGAAGGCCGACGTTCAAATTGTATGTATCGGATTTTTTTACTGCAAAACGCGTAAAAGGGAAGAGTGCATGATGGGGCGGTCCAGCGGCCAGTTTTTATATTTGCGGAATTGTGGGTGTTGTTTGCATGTCACGGAACAATGGAAGGGCAATCTTTAGTCCGCCTGTCCAGGAACCCGCAATCGAAAAAGTGGCTAAGTATGGAATAGGGAAACGATCGGTCGGACTCGGTTGGAAAGAAGTGTGAAGGTGGCGGCCATAGGAAATAGTGATTAGGAATTGGATATTTTGTGAACCCACCAACCCGATGATCCGCGAAAGAGATTCAAGCAAATGGAAAAGTATGGAAAGCGGACGGACGGGCTTCAAAAATGGAGTGACAATAGTTCCACAGGATGCGTGAGGACTCAACGGTCAAATTGTAGCTCTCGAAACTTCCGTGTGCAAACTGTGTAACGGGGAAGAGGGTATGTTGTGAGATTTCGGTTGTAAATTTGTATATCGCAGAAGTCTGGGTGCTCTTTGGAGGTCATAGAACAATGGAAGTGCAATCTAGAGCCCGCCTGCTCGGGAATCCCCGATAAAAAATGTGGCTAGGTATGGAATGGGGAAGTTGTTGGTCAGAGTCACGATATAAAAGCACGAGTGCAAATGTGAAGCCATGAGTCCACCAACCCGCGTAGCTAGACATTTTTTGTAAAACAACTAAGTAACAAGAAGGAGAAAGTAGAGGGAAAAGAGAAATGAGAATTTGGTTAAGTATAGAAGAGGGAAAAGAAGGGATAATATATTCAAATATGTAATAAATATCTCATTTCTTGGAAATATCTTTTCTACATGTTTCTGGAGAAGTTGTAAACTTATTGCATATACTTGGAAAGAAGTGTGAAGGTAGCGGATACAGGAAAAAGCGACTAGGAATTGGAAATTGTCTGAACCCGCCAACCCGACGATCCACGAAAGAGATTCCAAGAAATGACCAAGTGTGGAAAGCAGTCAAACGGGCTTCAAAATATGCTGACAAGGGTTCCTGAGGAGACGTGAGGCCTCGACGGTCAAATTGTATGTATCAGAACTTTTGAGTGCAAAATGTGTAACACGTAAGAGGGGATGATTTGGGAGTTCAGAAGTCAATTTGTACATTGTGGAAGTCGGGGTATTGTTTGCAGGTCAAGGAACACTAGAAGTGCAGTTCGGTTGTCCGGGAACCCGCAAGCGAAAAATTCGATGAGTATGCAATAGGGAAACGGTATTCAAATTATACCTAGTATATTGATATTTGTAATAGATATCCCATTACCTGACAGCATATTTTCTACATGTTTTTTGACAAATTGTCTACGAACAGTTAATATGAATGTCTCCTGGAGGCATGGTGAGTTGTTAGGATTAAAGCTCAGTGATTTCATAGTTGGAAAGAAGTGCGAAAGTGGCGGGCACAAGAAACAACGACTAGGAATTGGAGGTAAGAAAGAGATTCCAAGAAATGGCTAAGTATGGAAAGCAGACAAACGGGGTTGAAAATGTGGTGACAATAGTTGTCGAGGAGACGTGATGACCCGAAGGTCAAATTGCAGGTCTCATAACTTTTGAGTGCAAACTGTCTATCCCGAAAGAGGGTATGATGTGGGATTCTGACAATGAATTTGTCTATCGTGGAAGTTCGGGGTCACGGAACACTGGAAGTGCAATATAGAGCGTGCTTGCCTGGAAATCCACGATCTGAAAAGTTGCTAGGTATGGAATGGGAAGCGGTCGATCGAAGTCGGGATATAAAATCACAAGTGAAAATGTGAACCCGTGAGCCCGCCAACCTGCAGAAATAGACTTTTTCGAGAAAACGGCTAAATAACCAGAAAGAGAAAGTAAAGGGGAAAAACAAATGGGAATTTGGTTAAGTATAGAAGAGGGAAAGGAAGGGCTAATATATTAAAATCTGTGTATCACGGAAGACTTTTGAGTGTGAACTATGTATCACGAAAGAGGGTATGATGTGGGAGTCTGATAGTGAATTTGTATATCGTGGAAGTTTGGGTGTTGTTTGCAGGTCACAGACCAATGGAAGTGCAATGTAGATCCTGCCTGCCCAGAAATCCACGATCTGAAAATTTGCTAGGTATGGAATGGGAAGCGGTCAGTCAGAGTCGGGATATAAAAACACGAGTGCAAATGTGAACCCGTGAGCCTGCCAACCCGCACAGCTAGACATTTTAGTTAAGTATAGAAGAGGGAAAGGAAGGAATAATATATTAAAATCTTTAATAGATATTCCATTTCCTGGAAAGATATTTTCTATATGTTTCTAGAGCTGTCGGCATTAAACTTCAGTTATTGCATACTTGAAAGAAGTGAGAAGGTGGCGGGCATAGGAAACAATGATTAGGAATTGGATATTCCGTGAACATACCAATTGTAACACACCCACTATCATAATTTTGAAATTTTTGGGTTAAACTCCCACAGATGAGAAATCTCCACGAACTTGTATTAGCGAAATGCCAATCCTTGGTTCAATATCGGGATTCGGGGTTTCGGAGGTTGCGGGGTCGAAGGTCCCTGTCCTCTCGGATCCCCGATCACCGACGGAACAAATCTCCGACGCGCCTCCTTTATCCCAGTCCCCTCTAGAGTACTACTGGTACACGTGACCTGTGGTCATATGACCACAGTCACTTGCTCCTGTCGGGGTTTCTCCTATCGGGGTTTGGACACCCACGATGTTTTGGTAATTTTCAATCATCGAACTCCGATCTCCGCTTGCACTCCTTGGTTGCCTCAGTCCCACTTGGCTAAGCCTTTGGTCTACACGACCAGTTCCTATATGACCATGGCAACAACTTCTCATCGGGGTTTCGGAGTTTGCGGTGCCGGGGTGCACACGTACCCGGAACTCCCGATCCTCCGATTCCCGATGTGCTCCTAGCGTATTGGCTCCTCGGCTAAGTCCGGGTCAATATGACCACAACCTTCACAAGACCACAACCTTAAATCCTGTCGGGGTTTCGGCATTTGCGATGACACAAAACACATGTCTCCGAGACTCGCGACCCTTTAGGATCTTTCGCCACATGTCCCTACTAAGATTAACGGCTGAGGTTTCCCGTCGGAGTTTCCAGACTCAAAATGTCTCAATCCTCCTTGACCTGTAAACCCCGAAGCCTTCAAAACTTCGATAGCTTCCCCGAGTGCTGACACGTGTCCTATCGAGGTCAACGGCTAGGATGTCTACACCTGTCCCTCAGGTGGGCGGCTCTGATTTCTCCTCGCGTTTTCGAGACTTTTAATACCATGGTTACCTTGCTCTCGGGGACTCCGATTTCCCGACCCGCTCTGGATCGTTGACACCTGTACTCCAAGGATGGACGGATCAGATCATATCGGGAAAGAGCGGATCGCGAGTTCACACAACAAGGTTTCTTGATACTCGAAAACCTCGATTTCCCCGATTCCCGACTCCTAGGGATCTGCTGACATTCGTCCTCTATGAATGGGCGGTTTAGATCATATAGGGAAATCGCGGATCGTGATTTCTCATGACACAGTTTCCTTGTATTCGAAAACTCTGATTCCCCGATTCACGACTCCTCGTGATCTGCTGACACGCGTCCTCTATGAATGGGCAGTTTAGATCATATCGGGAAATCGCGGATCGCGATTTCTCATGACACAGTTTCCTTGTATTCGAAAACTCTGATTCCCCGATTCACGACTCCTCGTGATCCCCGTCCACGTGTCCCTGTGGAGATCAACGGCGGAGACTCTTTCTCTGCACACTAGGGTTTAACTCCGACGCTACTTCTCGGGATCTGACGGCTATCGGGATTACGATCTAAGATCTGATGGCTCAGGTCACTTCCACCCACGCCTACCCCTGCGCTTAACCCCCATGCAGCTTCTCCGAATCCAACAGCTGACGGGTAATTTGGACCGAGATCTAGCGGTCTGGATTCGTCCTTTTGGATCTTGGAATCTACGATCCCAATTTCTCGTTGCTCACGATGATAGAGGACGAAGGGGCAAGGTATGTAACGCCTGCGTCTCTTTGGTCAATCTAGTGGTCGTGAATGACTATGGTTCCTCCGACGAGATCTCATCCGTCGATTTGTCACTTCTCCCAACACTACTATCTTGGACCTTAATAGGATCGTTCCTCCTCGTGCAAGGTTAATAAGCCCTGTGTGTTAGAGTCCTTGTTCTGGGTTCTTGGTGAACCTTTCCAAGGAGGGAATCTCTGTGAAGAGATCCCTACTGGGGCATTCCCAGAAGCAGCTAAAGGGAGACAGCTTCTCGAGGACAACTGGCCATGATTAAATTCATATATCAACTCATTCATATCAAGCACTGCGCGGACATTCTCATGCTGAAACCATTTATAATTTCACAGCTCTATGGGCTAACATCTACTCCATAATAACAATCACTGCACAGATATTCTTACACAGGAAATATTTACCATTACACAAGTCTATGAGCATATGTGACAGCATATAAATGTCAAAATGCAATATAAGCAAAATACTTATCAAAATAACTTCAGCAATGGAAGCAACTGCTGAGAGGGGTGCTCGTTTCCACCCAACCGTAGGCGTAGTGACTCCTAACGGATTTACCACTAGCCACCCCCGAGATGAGACCACGATGTCCTGAGACCTACGTCTCTCTGTCTGCCAGCGCCCAGGAGCGAAGGTTGCAATCCCCTCCTCTCTGCGATCACTCACTCTGCATCCCCCTGTCGAGTTCCCCTCGCGTCCCCCTTTCAATCGCTTCCGCCATACGCCTTATCCTCTCACGAGGTTGCGTGTGGCGCGATTACCCTCGC
>ML793508.1:156544-179070 GCA_009831015.1 Picea engelmannii
GACCTCTACCAAATTGATAATAGGTAGGTTTAGTTGATGGATCCAAATATGGCTTACTTCAGGCAACTGGGGTGCACGTGGGGTGCCTATGATAAAAGCTAATGTTTTGATGAAGCTTTGTTTATATTGCTACATGTGGCAATAATTGTGTGATAGTATTTAGAATGAACACTGGAGGATGGTAATATAATCTCCCATAAATATCTGTTTAATGCATTTTAATGGAATATGTCGTCCAGCTTTGGCCTCATTAATGCCAATCTTTTCAAAGCTAATAAAAGCATGATCAATTTGCATTGGGAAAGTGTGCGAAGATGACAGGGAAAACAAGAAAGTATGGAAAGGCGGGGAAAACATTGTTAGCAATGTAATATACCTGGATATTGACAAAACCAGGTTCAAGTTAGAATTCTATAATATTCTCCCATTAATGCATTTTAATGGGATATGTCCTCGAGCTTTCTGTGTATTAATGCCAATCTTTTCGAACATCTGTGGTGAGTTGTCACTAGTAAAATCATATTCAATGTGCATTGGGAAGGGGCGAAGGTGGCGGGGATGGAGGGGAGTGAAAAATGCTTGCGTGCTTTTTTGAGCCTGGGAGTCTGTGGTCGAATTATAGATCACCCAAGTTTTGGATGCAAGATGTATACTTTGAACACGAGGCATGAGAATTCGATAACGCCTACTCGGGAACCCGCAGCCATAAATTTGGCTAAGTAAGGAAACGAAAGCGGTTCGTCGTACTCGTGATGTCAATATATAGATGGATATAGAATTTGTGAGCCTGCCACCTGGGAACCCACTATCATAGAAATGCGACTAACTATAGAAGAGTAAAAAAAGAAATAGAGCGAAGAATGTTATGGTTGACAGATGAACACTTTGTCTGATAATTGTCAAGCGATAGAAACACATCGACTATGGGGCATGAGAGTTCTGGGCATGGGAGTTCCACAGGGCCTAGATGGGAACCGGGGGGCATAAAATTGACTAAGTATGGAAACGAACAACATTCGGTCAGACTTGTGATGTGAATATATAGATGGATATAGAATTTCTGAGTCTGCAACCCTGGGAACCCATGAGCCTAGACATGAGACTATGTATAGAAGTAGAAACAGATAATAGAGGGGAAGAAGAAAAGGGAAAAAGTGGCAAGTATAGAAGAGAAAAAAAAGGGACTAAATAACTTTATGCATCATAGAACAACACTTGGTCTTGAGTATGGAAAGGTGGGCTGGTCAGATAGAGTTATCGTAGGAAAAGTGAGGCTTGCGAGTTCGAGGATTCTGGGGTCGAATTGTAGATAATCGAAGTTTTGGGTACAAGATGTATATCCAAACACGGAGCATGGGAGTTCGATAATGGCTTTAGGGGAACCCGCGGCCATAAAATTGGCTAAGTGTGGAAACAAACTACGGTCGGTCAGACGCACGATGTGAAGATATAGACGGATGTAGAATTTCTCACTTCACCACCCCGGGAACCCGTGAGCATAAATATGTGAGTAAGCATAGAACCAGAAACGGATAAGACAAGGAAAGAAGAAAAGGGAAGAACAGGTAAGTATAGTATAGGAAAAATAAAGGTATCAAAGAATTATTCGTCACACAAGAACACTTATTCTGATAATTATCAAGCTATAGAAACACATCAACTATGGGAAAAATATTTTCAGCCATGGAATATAGCTGGAGCTCAATAGACCCTGGTTCAAGATAAAAGAGATGTTCTTTATATCTATCTCAACAAGCAATAGACAAAATATATGACTTGGCACATTTATATGCAAGCATTCAGACAGAGTCATTGTAGATAGAGTGAGGCTTGGGTGTTCGAGTCCGAGGTTGAATTGTAGATATCGAAGTTTTGGATGCAAGATGTATACCGCGAACACAGGGCATGAGAGTTCAATGGCACTTACGCGGGAACCTGCGGCCATAAAATTCACCAAGTATGAAAATGAACGGCGGTCGGTCGGACTCGTGATGTAAAGATATAGATGGACATGGAATTTATCACTCTATCATCCCGGGAACCCGCGAGCATAGACATAGGACCAAGTATAGAACCAGAAATGGATAATAGAGGGGAAGAAGAAAAGGGAGAACGGTTAAGTATAG
The DNA here is from genome assembly GCA_009831015.1 of Picea engelmannii. Classification (NCBI taxonomy): domain Eukaryota; kingdom Viridiplantae; phylum Streptophyta; class Pinopsida; order Pinales; family Pinaceae; genus Picea; species Picea engelmannii. The sequence continues at coordinate 158,671 of ML793508.1, forward strand.
AAGAGGAAAAAGAAAGGGAGAAAAGAATTGTATGGCTCACAAAGCAACACTTAGTGTGATAATTATCAAGCGATAGAAACACATCAACTATGGAAAAAGCATATAGTTGGACAAATTGGACAAAGTATGCAGATCAAAGTTTTTTTGTAACCATACCTCTTAGTCTCAGGCATACGCATTGTATTTGTTGTGACACATTGCACTCCATCCTTGTGCCCAATTACTATCTTTTTGTTTCAATTTAGCAATACAGAGAATACAATGGAGATCAAATCAAGTTGCTACGTAGGAACACATGAAAAAAAAATGGAGTACAAATTTATTTATTTCAATACAGCAGCACAGAAAATAGAATTGACATAAAAACAAGTCAATATATAGGAAGATATGGAGTATCCAAAGAAAAAAAAATAGAGCTACAAATTAGTGTAACAAATATAGACAAAGTAAATGAAAAACAATTGGATATGGAACATGGGTAGAAATATGCACCTTTGCATGGATTATTCTACACTTATGGTTAAGAGTTATTTTCCGTGTCCAGTTTTCCACTTTGTTCCTATGAAAAAAAGCACAAAACAAAATGGACATGAACATAAGTTGACATGTAAAGAAAAAAGCGAGGAATATGTACATAGAATAAATAAAATACAATAAAATGAATAGAGTAACAGATAGTTTTAGAAGAATGTATTGTTTTTTTTTTGTTTTTTTGTTCATCCATGTTTGTGTATATATAAAAATTTGTGTAAAAAAAGTTTGTGCCCAAAATCAATTACAAAGCAGGGAAAACTAAGAAGTTGGATAGCTTGGTTTTCTGCAACAAGATAGACATATATGCTTTTAAACATAGAAATATGATTTTGCAATATGTTTGATGTATATTTCATAATTCAAGTGCAATACCAATTGTATTGTGATCAGACCAGCATGTGTACAAACCAGGGAAAACTAAGAAATTGAATAACTTGGTTTTCTGCAACAAGCTAAACATATATGCTTTGAAACATAGAATTATGATTTTGCAATATGTTTGGTGTATCTCTCATAATTCAAGCGCAATACCAATTGCATCGTGATAAGACCAGTATGTGTCTAAGATAAAGATGTTGTACTGAGAAATGGGCACATTTGACCATACATGGTCAATAAGTGTTTTTTTTACATGGCTTGTGTTGTTCAAAAGAAAGCGGAAACTGTATTTGCACATGTAGTTTTCTAATTATTTTGTTCTAACATTATTTTGTAGCATGTCAATATTGAAGTCTCCTACAATGACAATGGTTTCGTTCATATGCAAATGTTCCAATGCATTGGAAAGAACATTTAGTATGTTAGAGAATGTTGCATGGGGAGCAGCATAGGGATTCAGTATTGCAATTTCTGATCCATGCAAAACTACTTTTGCAAGCACCTTCTCAACATTGTTTTCTTCGAAATGTATATGCTCCAAAATTGTTACACGTTTTTTCACCAATATCATCACCCCATGTGTAATGTAACTCGATATGCAATTGTGATTTGGAAATTGTTTGTTTTGCATGCATAATTCCATGTACTTTTCATGTAAGCACGGAATATCGGATTGCATTGTGTCATAGTCATTGAGTATATCATCCATATGTGCATGTAAGTTGTGTGTGTTAAGTGAGAGAATTGATACAGATGAGTTTGTTTGTATGGATTGGTAATCATACTGCAGATTCCACTTTGCGGTAGTCCTGAGGCGTTGCATCTCAATATCAACTTTGCGTTTGACTTTGAATTTATCTTTTGTAAGAGGAATTAGTAAATACAAGGAGTCTATACTTCTGACACGGGACGATGTTGTGTATACAAGTCCATGTATTTGAATTTCAGCAGGCTCAAATGCAACACTATCAAGTGTTAGTCCTTGCGGTCTGTGGATTGTACGTGCACATGCAAGTTTAATTGGAAACTGTTTTCGAATCTTCAGTGGGCTTGTCTTTGTTGATGTTGATACTGGTTTTGATATTAGCAAGATAGGTGTCCAATCGCTTGCAGTGTTTGAATTATATAGATAAGACAACTTGTTTTCTTGTCGGTGGCCTATATGTGGTTCATGGAACTTAATCCAGAGGACATCAAGTTTTTCTATTTTGGTATAGCCTTTGAGTATTCCATCTGTACCATTGACCAAGCCATCATGTGAATCATAGTTGCAGGCATATATTTCAACCGGCATGTCTACTTTCAGGACAAGTTGCAAAGGTAAAGTGGTTGTATGTTCATGACGTGGCACATTTCCATGGTTGTCTTCTTTGAGGTCAATTGAATTGATGATGATATCATCGCCAGGCATGAGTGATAGCATGAACCTATTATGCATTGCAACATACCTATTTGTGTAGAACAGGTAAGGGAAGGTTGGGTCTATTGGTGCAGGTCGCATGCACCTCGAATTGATATATGTTAAGTCATCATGTGTTTGGTTGTTTGTCCACACTCTATTCAGAATTGCAATAAATGTTTCATCTGTCTAGTGTATTGTAGTATGCAATTCAAAGCATTTAATATTTTATTTCTAGAAGTCACGCGTCATTGTTTGCATGTTGATTGTAGGTTGTTCAAATATCAAAGATTCTTGGATGGGTTGTGCCTGGTAAAGATCTCCACATAATATCATGTCAATGTTTCCAAAGTATTTCGTGTGCACATGTTTTATGTTTCTTAGCCAGTTGTCAATGGAATACAAGAAGCGAATTCCAATAAAAGATGTCTCATCTATGAAGACAAGTTGCAGTTCGTCATAAAGCTTAGACAAGGTATCTAACATTTCCTTGTTGAGTGGAAGAAACTGTGACTTGTTAAAAGGCATAAAAAATGTAGAGTGGACTGTTGTTCCACCTGCATTATATGCAGCTTTTCCTATGTATGCAACTATTAGGCCCTTTGGTTTCATAGCATCAGAGGAATTGTTTGAATCATAGATTTGTATAAGCATTTGGAATAGTGATTTTGTTGTGAATGTCTTGCATGTTCCTGCTCCACCTGTAAGGAGCAAGTGTACAAGAGTGTGCATGCTCAAGCATTTTTTAAGCGCAATGTCCTTTAGAATTGTTTGTTGTTCTCGATTCAACAGACGTCTAATTCTATGGTATTCATGATTTTCAATAAGGAAAGGATGTTTTGTGACTTGAAAACCAAGATTGATACATTTTTCAACGTTGCCTTCTCGAGGACGAGGCAAATCTTCCTGCAAGTCATAGGACTCGCAAGGAGTTCTGGTTGTTTTTCGGTTTGTGAATGTCTCATCAAGATTGTCAAGGTTTTCTAGTTCATTAACTGCACTTTCTAGATCACCCCATGTTGGATTAACATTGTAAGTAAATCTAGATTCATTGGTTTGCACTATAGTCTCAAAGGCAACATACGCAGCTTCCCATGTAGGGAAGTTATGTTTTAATGTGTTTTCATTTTCATCTAACATAACATATAACAGTAGTTTTTCTCTACAATATTTTTCATAGTCAGTATGTTTGTTGTATTTGACAAATCATTCACAGAGGGTTTTTTTCTTTTTGATATGGGTGCACCATTTTTTTTGTAATGTGACACGAATTATGCTAAGAAGATATGCTTAATAGGAGATGGACGCTGGAGGTAATAATATATAATAGAGCGACATAGCACGTCCTATGAATTATCAGGCTCTTGTTCTAGAAAAGATGGTGGTTTAAGAATAAATGTGTGTTTCTCAAGTGGAGACGTGTTTATGAAGACACATTTTCTTGAACTACAATTGAGGGGCAAGGAAAATGTAACGTGGACTACTTGCTGAGTAGACATTTGTTGAAGATTATGTAATGTATTACCAAGCGTACATATCATTTGCATAGCATCAATATGACTTCTTTCATGTTCTTTTAATATTCTTATGAATGCACTTGTCATAGATTTTTCAACCTTTGTCATATACGACGTACAGTACGATGTTGCAACATATGCATTGAGGACATACTATGCATCTGTATTTCCATTCCACATAACTGGCATGTCCTTGGAGAAATTGTTGTTCCAGATATGGGAAAGTTTTTGTTCAAGGAAAATTGTTGGTTGTTTAAGCGTACATTGCATGGCTTGGATGTACTCATCTTCTGTTAGATTTATCTCTGTCAAGAAGTCATCGAAGCTCATTAACCCATCAAAATCTCGTTGTTCTAGAAATGCGAACAAGGATCTAGATTTCTCAACAACAAAATTGTCCTCTAAACTAAGTGGCTCTATGATTCTTGTTGTTCTCATTGGCGGCATGGGGAAGTTGTATCTGCAATGCGCGTTTTTCATTTTTTACAACTTTTTGTATGATAATGTCCATGAACTTTGGCAAGTTATGGACCCAAATGATTTGTGTTGCATGTTATGTTTTGTCCACAAACTGTTCGATCCGTGAGTTGGTGTCATATCCATAGATCGGTGCACCCTCTATCCACAATAGTGTGTGGTCATGCTCACTCCCCCTATTCTGGAATTCAGTCACAAAAAAGTAGTCCGATATTTTTCCGAAAAACGTTTCATCATGGCATATCAATTGTCTCAAAGCATTTATTCTATGTCTATAGTAGCGACTACATGTCATTAGGTCTTTTCTTATGAGGTAGTCAATGCTATCATTTTCCAGTGTATCAGTTTTCTTTTTACATTCCATGTTCTTATGTAAGTCAGACACCGCAGCCACCAATGGATCACAGTGATGCTCTGCTCTTGTAAATGTGATGAAAAATGTTGGCGGTCCCAATTGTCAGATCATTGCAAAAATAGTTTTCTTGTTTTGTTGCAAATAATTCAGAGAGATACGAATGTTTTTGAAATCTATGTATCCAATATCATATTTCAGGATTTTTTCTAGGTTTACTTTGTACTTGACATCTTTGGCTAACAATTTTCTTCCTTTTAGCTGGCCTTTTCTTATTCGCACCCACATACAAGATAACACTTGCTCTATTATTATGCGCATTGTTTTGAAAAAAAAAAAAAAATATGTGACAGGAGAAGTCATCGCTTGAATGTAGAAACTCCCATCGAACTATTTTATGGTAACTGAATCACTCTGTAATGTCACTGGGACGTGGATCTCCATAGAACGGTGTTGGGAAGTTCATTTCCTCAGCAAATTTTTCCTTGAATATTCCAAGTGGACGTTGCCCCTCAGCAGGTGCAATTTCGACAATCTTGTCTTACAAGTCACAAATGCGTTGTGAATCAGTGAATCCATGTACCAATGTCTCAGCAGGTGTTTCAGTCTCCGATTCATTGCTTGTATCAAACTCACTAGCAGTTTCGAGAGTCTGTGCAGATTTGTCATCCCCTTCTCCGAGAACATTGTTCCAGTTCTCATTTACACAAATGTTATGTGCTTTGTACAGGACCCTGGAACATAATTCTTTTAATGCTTTCTTGACAACATGCATAGGCACTTTGCCTGTCTGGTATGCATTCTTGTATTGCAAGCGCCTTTTGAGAGCTACAAAAATAGTCATTGTATCATTAATAAATTGTGGCAAGGATTTTTGCACAACATCTAGTTGGACAGGCACATTAATAATTGATCATGTTAAGCCCATTTGGGGTCGTTCATAGCCCCAGACTCTGATTTGTGCAAATGCAATTCACAGAGACACAAGCCTCTCTTCAAGTTTTGTAGGCGCACTTACCTCTAGTAGTGGTGTATTACATCTTATTTGGTCAAGCGTTGCAAACTATGGCAGTTTTCAATTTTCAAGTGAACACTTTCATGGAAGACAAATTTTTCCACTGGAAAATGTTTTATCATTTAGTGTCAAGCGAAGGTATTCTTCTTCCAAATCAGGCATGAAAGACTTAGTGTTTTTTGCCAAATTCAATTGATCACAAATTGCACATGCAATTGAAGGAGTGTCTTTGATTTGTTTCACATAGGTATGTCTTGCATCTTTCTTCCATAGGGAAGTATGCGTAGAAAGTGCTTGTAGGTTTTCATTGGTAGCAGTGCATGGTGTTGGTTCTAGCCCATGAAATGTGATTTTTTCCTCTCGGACAGTGCCATGACCATTGTGGGATATGTGATCGTACCTGTTTCTCTTTTGTTGTGCATGAACAATTTTTTTTAGGTTGTGATATGTTTGTTTTTGTCTAGAAGGAAGCATAGTAATGTATTTTTTTCTCTCACGTATGACCTTTTTCAAGTTGTGATAACTTATTCTACGTTTTTTGTTCAAGGCCAGGATGACCTCATGGCAACTAGGATGAGTTTCATTCTGATTAAATAGCATGGGACGCTTATGCAGATTCGATGTGGTTTGGCTGGCATTGACATTGGACCCTGAACCGGTAGTATTTCCCATACCACCAATGTATGTTTTCCTCTCATGTATGACATTTTTCAAGTTGTGATAAGTTAGTCTACGTTTTTTGTTTAATCCCTGTATGGCTTGATCACATCTGGGACGAGTTTCACGTATAACTTTTTTCAAGTTGTGATAAGTTAGTCTACGTTTTTTTGTTAAAGCCCTGTATGGCCTCATCACAACTGGGACGGGTTTCATTCTCATTAAATAGCATGCTACAGGTATGCACATTCGATGTGGTTTGGGTGGCATGGACAGTGGACCCTGAACCAGTGGTATTTCCCATCAAAGGTTGATAATGAATATGTGGCGTATCTGTTTTCAATGAGATGATGTCAATTATTTGATCGTAGTTTGAATCAATACACCAAGAATGGAGATTGTCATCTGGCAGGGCCAACCAGACCTGGATATTTACTCTGAATGTGATAGATAACCATTGCAAACAGAACCTTCCACCCTCTACATTTCCTTTTTCATATGGCAGTTCCATGTTTACAAGGTATTATTGCCAACATCCAATTGTCGGCATATTTTCTAGGAGATATGGCAAAAGGTGTTGATGCAAACAACTAAAAGCCTGTTGGTTGCCACCTATAATTACATTGCAAAAGGATTGTACAGTGTAAAGGCGTAGCAACTGCACATCGAACTCTGTTGCTACCAAATAGAAAATTACATTGAACAAACTATCTCGACAACTAGATGCAACAGTTGTTTCTATCTGCAAGCCATGGCAGTGTACACGATGCATAATTTGTTTCCATTGTGATTCAAGGTATTTGAAAATGAGGGACAAGTAAATATGAGGTCCTCCAAGATTTCATATGGATAATTTTCTATACAGTAGTGGTTCATAATGACCACTAACAAGATTGGCATCATGGAACAAGATGCAATATGGATCGCTGGATGCAATTATGTTGAATAGTAGATATCTTGTTTTTCTTGTCAATGACCACATTCCAATTGATATATTGAGCCACTTAGACAACCACCATATACAAAATGTATCTCCCCAAAATCCCCTCTCATGTGCAAGTAGAATTGCAGATGCAGACAACCTCATCTTTGAAAAATGTGTAGTGACATCATGTATTCCATGCAACTGCCAAAGAAATTTAGATGCCAATTCGTATTCATACGACTCTAATGCCTCAATGTCGCCATTTTTTAAACATCCCAAGAAATAATCTATCAATCCATTGCGCAGGTTGGTCAAGGAATAATGAAAATGCAATAGAACCCGAAATGCATCGAAAAGGCAATCCCCTACAGTATACGAGAATGCATCCAATCTAAAAATCCTATTGATATGTAATACCTGGTCAATGTTGTCATGCATAATGGAGTCTATATCTATTTCATAGGACTCAACATCTATTACTTGTTTCATCTCTTAAACCGTGATTTTCAAGATGTTTCTTAGCTATATTCAGTTTATATGCAAACAGAGAAAAGAAAAGAAAAAAGACAAATAGAAAACTACAAGTGCGGAACTGCATACCAATTCCGCTATCTATCCTTAAACCTTCTTCTTGTCAAATTCAATCCTCCCTAGTCGCCACAGCACATGACAAGCAAACGAACGTACATTGAACAGTGAACCAAATAGAACAGACAATGCAAATAAATAACACTATAAATTTGTTGAGCACAAAGACCGAGTATTCAAGGTATATCATTTTTTAACCTATTCCTGGCATGCATCCTACAAGCTTTTTAGAGGCAGAAGATGCTTTGCAAGACACAAAGGACAGGACAAAGGCAACAGGTGGACGGAGTTTACCCTGGCAGATGCTTGCCCCCTGTGACAACTCTGGACTCATTTTCTAAAACCCTTTGCATTGCTATTTTGGAAATAGTTATGGCACGATATCTAGAAAGTGGAAGTTGGCATATGTGATTGGAAAGGAACAACCTGGAAAAAATGCACCAAACGCATAGTTTCCAGGAACAGAAAATAAGAGGAGAACATCTGGTTTTCTTTTTTATATTTCATTGTAGTTGTAGCTGCGACAGATCTGGATTCTATGTCCAACATCGACATTCAAAGCGGAACAAGACATTTGGAAGAGAATAGACTAGGCAAAATGCACGAAACGTATGGTTTCCAGGAACAGATAATATGAGGAGAACATTGGGAAAAAATGCTCCAAACGTGTGGTTATCACAGGCAGGAAAAACAAGGAGTTTTATTTTTTATATGTCACCACAGTTGCAACAAAGGCGGGTTCTGTATAGAACATTGACGTTCAATAACAAGGAAAATATTTTGGTTGTAGCAGCCACACAGAAACATGTTCTGCAACAGGATTTCGAGGCAGGGAATCCTAGTATTGAAAATTCTTGCTTGCAAGATGCAAAGAAGGAACATCAATGAAACCATGGCACGAAAACTTACCCGACAACGAGGGATGACAGAAGCACAGCTCCAAAACCTGCAAACCACAACAACAGGTCCAACTGCTTGCAAAGTTGAATAACAACAAACCAGTGAAGAACCACGAAGAGGTCCAACTGCAGCTACAGGACCTCAACTTTGCAAAGTTGAATCAAACAACAACAACCAGCTTCGAAGAAACCAATGGACAAACATCAACCAGTGAACCAGTAATGTCGGTGAAGAACAACATTGCCCAAATTCACTGCAGACAACATTGTATCAAAAAATGGAAGGAAATTGTATTGTAACACACCTGTAGAATAAACATTTAAGGCTGGGAGGCCTGTTATGTAAACACTTAAGGTTGTCAGAACCGTCGTAGGGCGTCACGTTGTGCAAACATTTATGAAAAAATGCAGTGTGGCAGGGTTGTTTACGTACGCAACAACGAAAAATTCTCTCGAAATATGCAACAATAAAGAAAAATCAAACATAATAATAGTAATAAAAAAAAATAACAATAATAATAATAAAACAATAATTCGAACACTGGAGACTATGCTAATAAAAAAATTTACTCATAGGACAAAGTAATATGAAAACTGATTACCCATGCTCAAAACTTTGGATATCCAAACATTTCAGTATGAATCGTAAAAATTCAAAAACATCGTACATGAAAAAAACTTTGGATATGCCAACATATAAATCATTGGGAATAGCGAAGCTGGCAATAAAACCTCAAATCTATTATCCAATGAGATCATGACATATATGGGTTTTTTTATTATATAAAAAATAATGGTTTTTGTTCTGTAGTTCGAACAATAGAAATTATGCAAAAATTTGTAGTCAAACAAAAAACTAATATAAAGTCAACGAATTGTCAATCGCTATAAACTTTGGATATCTAAACATTTCAGTATGAATAGTACAAATTCAAAAATACTGTAGATGTTAAAAACTTTGGATATGGCAACATATAATTCATTGGGAATAACGAAGCTGGCAATAAGACCTCAAATCCATTATTCAATGAGATCATGACATATATGGGTTTTTTTATTATATAAAAGATAATATTTTTAGTTATGTAGTTCGAACAATAGAAATAATGCAAAAATGTGTAGTCAAACGACAAACTAATATAAAGTCAACGAATTATCATTCGCTATAGCCGCTCTGCACCTTTGACAGGGACTAATAAAACTCATGTTTAAAATACATTTGGGGATTGAAACTATTAAATCATTTAGTGTTTCAATAATTCATCTTCATTTATTTTTTTTGCAAACATCTAAATTGCAACTGGTTGAAAATAAAACACATGTTTAAACTATTTTCTTTTAACAGAATCTAAGCATTGCTCAAGTTATAATTTAGTATTTAAATAAATTGCAAGTTATAATTTAATTTTTTAAATAGATTGTGTTTTAATTATATATAAATATGGGTAATTTTTTCTATTAAATTTGATTATTTTGAAAATTAAATAAAACTTATTATTGAATTGTTGATTTCAAAATTGGTTATATATGAACTTCAATAAAGTAAAAATAAATAAATACCCATAAAATTTAACCCCTACTCCATTCATTCCGTAAGACACTCAATATATTTCCAACATGATAATAATTCAGATCTTTTAATATTAATGTGAAAAATTATTATAAGTGCACAGAAATGTTGTAATAAGATTTAGTGTATAGATTGAATGTTAAATTTTTCAATTTCACAAAAATATTAAAAATAAATTTATATATTTTAAAACATTTTAATCTATATTATATAAATGTATTGTATTTTATATAATTAAAAATATATATATTATATAAATTAAATTAAATTTAAAAAAATAATATTTTATTATAAAAATATTGTAAAATATTTTTAATTATTAGTAAATTTATTAATATTGTTTTATAGAAAAAAAATAAGCTACAACGTAGCACTTGTTTAATTTTTAATTTTTTTTCGAGACAAACTTGTTGCACACTCTTTTAATTCGGCCTTTGACTAATTGTCCGCAATGATTGTAGAGTTTAGTTCACTAACCACATAAATTGTATAAAGGGAGTCATGGAGAACTTTTGCAAGGAATCCTTTTATTTTTTTAATTTTTTTTTGGTCATAAGTAATGATTTCATTCAAAGATTTGGGAAATTAATTGTGTTTAAATAGTTGTAATTAGGGAAATTAATTGTGTAAATAATTGTAATTAAAGGAATTCAAACTATCAAAATTACCTCATTATCCTATCTAGTTTTATCCACCGGAAACAAACCATATCATAAATAATAATCAAACTTGGAGTTAGAAGGATAATAACACCTCAATTTAATCATCAAGCTAAGCCCCATTCATTGTGAAGTATTATTATAAATTTTTAAAAGTTCCTTGAACATGAATCAAAGGAACATATAGGCTCCTTAACAACTAACTTTGGAGGTTTGATCACTAAACTTCGAAGAAACATTATTAAATCCTTTACTCTTTGAATTATACTTTCCACCCTTTTTGTTTTTACAATAGTTTACTTCAAAAATCTTTAACAGCCTTACCAACAAGAAGATAGATTTGTGTGGCTCAAGATAAGTGAGGAAGTTTTGTGTCCATTATTACCTTCCATAATTATTATACCTTAAAGAAAACTTAATAAGAGGGCATAAAAATATATATATAATTTGGGGTGTTTTTCATTTAGTTAAATTGTTCACACATAGTAAAACTTTGCATAATACCTTATTTAAGGTGAAAAAGTATTTTTTTTTTAAGGAATTATGACAATGAAATAGTTTTTTTTTTTATTTTTTGCAAAGTTATAGCTAAAGGAGGTACATAATTGTATATCCATTTTTACGATGATAAAAATATTATAAACTTGATGTTATACCAACAAAATCTTTCACAATGTACGCTTTACACCTAAGGATGATATTGTATCTTGAATTTGGAGCATCATCAATCTAAAGTCATTGCACATTTACTTAGTTTCACACCATAGTGTTTAACATAATCTTTGGTAAGCCCCAAGGGTTAGCTAAATTGATTGAACCATTTTCCTAAGGAATTTTTCCAATGGAGAGGCCAAAGCTTATAGGTTCAAATCCATTCAAGTATTTTGGGATTATCAACTACTATTGTGGATGGTGGTTGAGCCTCCCTCCCTCCATATATTTCAAGGAAGATGGAGGATCCTGTGAAGTTTCCTTTGAAACATAACCCTTGGTATTATAAGAAATTTCCTTATATTATGTTAAATTTTCACCCTTTGCATTCTTTTCTTTTACCTCCTAAAATATTTTGAAGAGAGTCTAGTATTCATTTTGTCATTACTTGGGCCTAACTACAGATGTTCTTAGGACCGTTCTAACTAATTTGGACTATGATAGTCCTCACGTGCTATGTCAAGGTTAAATCCCTTCTTTTATTTCCATCACATGTTTCTATTCATGTTATTCTAGGATCCCTCTATTATTATTCACAATATATCTAATTTAGTAATGAAATTGCATGGAGTAGGCAATAACACATGATTTTGTGAATGAAAATGTTTTTCATATAAAGCACATCTTTCCTCACTATTTAGGTTTGTTGTTTCCATTTTTCAAGTAAAGGAAAATAAGATTAGAAGGAACAAACATGAACAATGATAAGAAATAAATTTAGTGAAGCAAATTGAAAAGAACGTGGTATACCAACCACACATTTACCTAAATTGATTTGCACATTGTTCTACCTTTATTAGGCTAACATTTAGAATGCATAATATGAATATAAGAATGAAGCACAACCATTCTCTTCGGCCTTTGGTTCATACAAACATCCATTTTGATCCTAACCACAATCAACTTGAGCCTTTTAAATTATTCATTCCCTCTAATATTTTATTTCGTTAGGATCACTTTTCCTCCACACACATTTAGACATCAAGGAGGGGTCGAGTGGGATCCTAGCAGTGGTATATCATTTCATTTGAGGGTATGTGAGGCCCATATGAGAGAACACACAACTTTTGAGGTTGCACATATTCAAATTCTACATACTGAATATTGAAAGGTTTAGTTGTTGAAATATGCTTGAGATGGGTGTGTATAATTGAGAAATGTATTTGATCCTTTGGAATGAATATACTCAAATTAAACCTTTGAGATACAACAACTAATGATATTTAATCGATAACAAATGATTCATTATTCCAACATTTCTCCCCCATAATGATTATTTGGAAATATTTCAAGATCATCTATGAATTTGCACAACTTTTCCTTTGGTAGTGCTTTGGTGAATATATCTACTACATGCTCTTCAGTTCTATAATACATGATCTTGATCACACATTGTTGAACCAAATCCTGAACAAAATGATATTGAATATCAATATGCTTGGTCTTCTTGTGAAAAAATAGATTCTTGGTCATTTGAATAGCACTTTGATTATCACATATCAACTGAGTGGATTGTTCTTGCTTCTCATGCAGATCCTCCAAAGTTCTTCTTAACCACAGTTCTTCACATGTTGGTGTCATTGCAACTTTAGACGTCGCTTCTGTTGTGGAGAGAGAAATTGTAGGTTTCTTTTTAATACTCCAAGCAACTATTGTTGAACTCGTGCTAAATGAATACCCTAAAGTTAATTTCATGTAATCCATGCAACCCACTTAATATGAATATGTATAACCAATCATCCTAAAATATTTTGTAGATTTGTATACTAAACCATAGCCAATTGTACCACACAGATATCTCAAAATCCTCTTAGCTACTTTCCAATGCAATCTACTAGGTTATGTCATGAATCTAGATACCATAATGACTACAAAAGATATATTTGGTCGAGTTGTAGTTAAGTAGATCAAACTTTCAACTAATTGACGATACAAAGTAACATCAACTGAATTGGAGTCATCATGTCCATATAACTTCAACCCAACTTCCAAAGGAGTTGTTGTTGGCTTGCAACTCAACATTCTGAACTTCTTCATAATATCCCAAGTATACTTGGCTTGTGACGTGAAAATACCATCTTCCTTCTACCATACTTCAATACCTAAGAAATAATGCAACTCACCAAGATTTGTCATCTCAAACTCAACAATCATATGTGAATTAAACTTTTGAAATAGTACAGCATTGTTCTCTGTGTAGATCAAATCATCAACATATAATGCAACTATTATAGAGATTAGCCTCAGATAAACTTTTAACTAAGGGATGATCCTGAAAATATTTATCAATTATGGAATACCATGCTCTTTGCACTTGTTTGAGACCATACAAGGCCTTCTTCATCTTGTAAACATAATCTTATTTACCTGGAACTTCGAAACCTTTTAGTTGCTCAACATATATTTATTCATCTACATAACCTTTCAAGAAAGTTGATTTAACATCCATCTGAAAAATTATCCATTTATATTGTGCAGTCAATGCAAGTACCATCCTAATTGTATTTAACTTTGCAACAGGAGCAATTTTTTTAGTATAATGAATTTCTTCTGTTTGTGCATAACATTTTTCAACTAAACATGCCTTATACTTATTGATTGAGCCATCTGATTTATACTTATTTTTATAAACCAGTTTAGTATCAATTACATCGTTTCCTTTTGGTAAATTGACCAAACCCCATGTATCATTTCTCACCAAGGTATTCAATGCTTGTTCCATAGCTTCATTCCATTCTTTCTTTCTTGATGCTTCTGCATAATTCTTTGGTTCATCCATCTTCATTACTTGTTTCATAAGTGCAAAATTCAAAACAAAAATTTGTGAATGAGTAATTATTTTCTCAAAAAATTTATCCAACATATTGCTCTCTGAATGACCCCTTTCAAGCCACTTAGGCTTCTTCTTGACTTCATCTTCTCTTAATTTAATATGTATATGTTCTGATTGAAAAATGCCTTGCTCATAAAACACAACATCTCTACTCATTATCACCTTCTTTGCTTGATGATCAAACAACCTGTAACTTCTTGTTTCAATACTATATCTAATAAAAATTCGCTTCACACTTTTATCAACCAATTTTCTCCTCTTTTATTTAGGAACATGTGCATATGCAGTGAAACCAAAAACTTTCATATGTGCAACACTTGGTTTGTATCCTGACCATGCTTCTTTTGGAGTCAAATTCAATATTGTTGTCATAGGATATCTATTGAGAGTGAAAATTGTTGTTTGCACTGCTTCGGCCCAAAATTCATTTCTAAGAGACTTAGTTTTCAACATGCTCTGATTCATTTCAACTGTGGTCTTGTTTTTCCTTTCTGCAACTCCATTTTGTTGAGGAGAGTAAGAATTGGTAAATTCTCGTTTTATTCCATTCTTTCTGCAATAATTTAATATTCCATTTGACTTGTATTCTCCCCCATTATCTATTTGTAGGGTGAGAATTTTTAAACCACTTTACTTTTCAACTATTTCCTTAAACTCAAGAAAATGAGAAAACACTTCAGACTTCTCCTGCAAAAAATACACCCAAGTTTTCCTAGAATAAACATCAGTGAAGGTGAGAAAATAATTTTCCTTTCCAAAAGATATAGTCTCCATTGGACCACACAAATCTAAATGTACTAGTACTAGACGTTCTCTATCCTTCTAAGTTCTATTTGAGAAATTTTCCATGTGTTTTTTCCCAAAAATAAACCCTTCACATACTTCATCATCCATCTTGATATAAGGAAGACCATTCACCATTTATGCTTCATTAACAACATCAAACTCTAAAAATTCAAATGTCCCATCCTTAAATGTCAAAGCTTGCTATTCATTTCTTTTGTAACATTCAAACTATGTGAGTTACTCGAATCAAAAGAAATCTTGAAGATTTTTTCTTGAGTCATTTCTCCTCTTGCTACTACAGCGGTTTTATTTAATTTATCCATGATTAAGCACTCTTTATTATCAAACACTAAATTGTAGTTTTTCTCCATCATTTGTCCTACAGAAAGTAGGTTATTCTTCAATGTTGGTGTCAACATTATGTCCTCAATAAACTTCTTCTTTCCATGGAATGATGGAATTGCAACTGTCTTTCCCTTTAACTTAAGAAACTCTATCATCACCAAATATAAATTTACCAGAATAATTGTCATTTATTCCAGTAAACAACTCCTCCAGAGATGTCATATGAGTTGAACATCCTTAATCAATATACCAAGCTTCACTTTCTTCATTATGTGCCCTAAAACTTGATATTAATAACTTCTCATTCCTAGTTTCTTCAACAACTATATTGGCACATTTATGTTCCATATCTCGCAATTTTGCATAAAAATCTTTTTCAAGATGACCAAATTTATGACAATAATAACACTATGGTCCTTGTCTTTATCGAGATCCATCTCTGACTCTTCCTCTTCCATGAAATCCTTCTCTGCTTCTTCCTCTAAACTTACTTGGATGTATTCCTCTTCCTCTTGAGGGGGATGCATTTCCTTGATAATTTTGTGATTTTTGTGGATTCCTATTATGATTATGATTATGATTCTAATATTAACCCCTTCTTATTCCTCTTCATCTATGCCTTGTGGAAAAATCATGTTGGATTCCTCAGTTGGATTACTTTCTCCAACAGTTAGCAAAAAATCACTCAATTCATCAATTTTCATTGTGTTTAAATCTTTCGAGACCATGATACTAATGGTGACCATTTGAAGGTGCTCAAACCTGAGAAAGGATGTGGTCTAGTCACAGAACAAAGATTAACTAGGCCAAGCTCGTATACCTTTATGAATCAACATATTGTATCTTCCATTGAGTAGGTCGCGGCTCTGGAGAAAATTTCAAGCTAGGGTTTAACAGTCACGGTCTCAGCAGTGGCCAGCATGGTCACCAAAGGGGGAGGGAATGCAACCCCCTCATACAAGCAGGTAGTGGTGGACAGAGGGAAAGGCCCATGAGGCGACGGTTTCAAAGAACCTCTGACAGGCACCTCGGGATCAAGATAAAAAATAACCAAGAGGGAAACCAAGAAAAAAGTGATCGTGTGGGGGAAGGAGCCAGAGAAGCCCAGAATGGTACGCAAGAAACGACGAACCCCAGTGGGGTAGATGGGCATAACCCGTGTAAACCTAAAACAAAATTGATACTCAAGGTTATATTGGAATACCCCCAAACGCAACTCTTCCAGGATCAGATGAAGACGCATGCATTGATATGCAAGCTCATGGGTCTGTGGCCCACAGAAAAAATATCGCGCAACTGGATAAAATACCATTAGAACCCAAGTGGAGAAGTGGAACTCCACCTGGGCTCGAAAGGATTATTCATGGTGGTCTTTATGAACCTGGAGGAAAGGGATAAAGTCTTTGAGGGGGGGGCATATTTCCACACCTCAGCAAGGTTGTACATTCGTCCATGGAAGGAAAACTTATCCCCAGAGAAAGAAACCTTTAAAAATTTCCTAGTCTGGCTAAGGATTTACTCCTTACCACTAGACTACTAGCTTCCATCCACCTTCGAAGCCATAGGGAACAAGCTTGGAAAATATGTCAAGACATCGGAAGCTACTCTAAAAGGAATATATACATCCTACGCAAGGATCTGCATAGAAATGGATGTTTTGGGGGCACTCCTGGAAGCCATAAGCCTGGAGTTTAGGGATGAGGAATGTATAAAAAGAACATACTATGAGCAGATCTCATTTTGATGCAGAATATGTCATGAACATGGACACCTACTAAGAGAATGCCTTCTTAAAAAAAAACAAGAAGTAGAAAACACCAAGCTGCAGCAGGATGAGGATGGTTTTGTGAAGCCAAATCACAAAAGCGGAGAAAACAAGAGACAAGGAAAGGCCCCAATAGGAAGCAACCCAGAAGCCAAGCTTAGAATAGAAGGAAGGGGAATTCCCAACCAAGGGGAAGAAAGAGGGAAGGAAAAGATGAAAGATAAGGAAGCGAGTGAACATGCAACTCAGGAGAACACAGAAACTCCAAGAAACAAAGGAGAATAGAGAGGTAGTGCAAATCCTAGGGAAGGAGGAAATGAAGATGCCAACACCCCAATGCAAGAAGCAGACGAAGATTCAGAGATGACTCCAAGTGAGGTAGGAATAGAGGACCCAGATCTCAGACACATTGTGGAAAGGGAAGGAATAGATCTACCAAATATACTGGAGCAATGGAAAAGGTAGGGAGTAGACAATGTGCCAGTGGAGCAACTCAATCACATTCAATATATCTTCCTAATAAGGGAGGAAGAGAAATCCAAAAGGATCAAGTGCATGCATGGCGAGGTAGGACACCTGGGAATCAAAACTGGTGATGGACAGCCACAACACTCACCCAAGTAGACACAGAGGAAGAAAGGCATAAAATCAAATAGCATAGCCCTACAAGAACTAGGAGCCCTACTGATAAACTCAGGTAAGATTAAAAATCTCTTCCCCAACTCCCCACATGTTTAAATGAAGATTATAACGTGGAATATAAGAGGCCTAAACATCCCAAGAAAGCAATGAATCCTTAAAAATACACTGAGTAAGGAACAACCTGACCTGTGTTTCATTCAAGAGACAAAATGCACTTTAGATAGAATGGAAACAATCAGTAAAAAACATTGGAGTAATTACGAGATTTTGGTTGTCGAAAGCCAACAGACGACGGGAGGATCCTCACCTTGTGGAACCCACAATCGGTTAACCTACTTGCATCAGAAGCCACGAGACACACACTTCATGTTAATATGCAAATTATAGGGAACATAGAGGAAATTCTATGCACTAATGTGTATGGCCCCTAGGTGATGGAGGAAAAAAAGAGATTTCTCATCGATCTAGAGAATCTAAAGGATTGTACCTACAAACTCCATTGGATCCTGGCAGGGGATTTCAAAATCATCACTACACTCACTGAGAAAAAATGGGGCACCAGAAGACTGGACAGAGATGCGAAAGAATTCTCATCTTTCATTGACACAATGAATCTCATGGGCATCAAGACCAACAATGGTCAGTTCACCTGGAACAACAAACGACTAGGTCACCACCAAGTAGCTATAAGAATAGACATATTCTTGGTGTTGTAATCAATCATGTTGCAGAGACTAACTTTAGACTACAGTATCCTCCCTTGGGGGGATCAAATCACTAGCCAATTCAAGCTAATTTGCAAACCACATCAAAGAATAGACCATTTAGATTTGAGAAATTATGGATCGACCATCCCACCTTCAAGGAGAACATCAACCAATGGTGGCGGGAGGAATGATCAGGGGATCAAATTTTGCTCAATTTTCAAAGTGCTCGAAATGCAACGAAAACAGTGCCATTGCGTCCGTCTCGTCTTCCTGATTCTGGCGGTATATTTACTTTCGCAAACGGAGTCCGTATGGAGGAGATATCGCGATCTATCCGCCAAGCCAAATAGGCAAAATTTTGGATGCTCATTGTACCTGTCCGTACAATCCGTACGGACACGTGGCAGGGCCATACCATCATGATGATGTGGCAAGTGGAAGACGTGGCACATTTTTATTGGTTGATGGTTGTTCAATTGGATGTTGACACGTGTCTCATTGGCAGCGAATGGTATGAGGACACGTGGCCCAATGCTTGGGTGCCACTTGTCCCCCATTGGTTGGCTTATAAAGTCTATGTAAAACTAATGGAGGCCACGGGGTTCGACCCCCGGACCTCCCACCACAGAATATGACTTTACAAATTGCGCTAACCATTGTGCCGACCCGTGTTCCTTGTTTCATATTCCAACGCACATATATTTGAATTGAAATGTTGTAATAGTTGGAAAGGGGGGCGGGCCGGGGCTAAGCCCCGACCCGTGGACACATCGTTCAACATACGACCGCATATTTTAACACCCAAACTATTGGTGTGCATTATATGTATTACATTGCAATGTATTGCAATGTATTACATTGCATATACATTTATATGTGTTAACCATTGTATTAAAAATTGCACGCGGGAATGTTATAACCTTTGGTTAATGCGTATGGTTTGACCGGTGGTTAACCACCCGGGAGTTATAACGGTTAAACTACTTTTGCGCGCAGCCTATGGTTCCATGCGCCATGCGCCCAAGTGCCTAGGCGGTTAGGGGCTGGCGCGCCCTTAACCGTCCTACGGTTTGTACCGGTGCGCGGTTATGAACGGGACTGAGTTTTTACGCTTAAATAAGCGTGTGAGCCAGGTTTGCTCAAGGAGGAGTACAATTTGTAGAACCAGAGACAGCAAGTTGGAGAAGGAGACTTCAAGGAAGCATATCTTTCTCATTTTTCGACCGTTTCAGGTGCCGAAAGAGCCCAGACAGGGGTTTTGGGACGCTGGGAAGCCATTGGAGCAGTCGGTTTGTCATTTTGAGCATTGTAAGGCATGTTTTTGAGCACTTTGAGCAATTTAATAATAATGATCCATTGGAAGCTGGACCAGGAGATGTAGCCCGAAGAGGGGTGAACTCCTTTATCAAGTTGTTGTGTTTATGTGCTGATGTTCAATGTTTATGTTGTTGTCTATGTGTATTTTACATAAAGTAATCCTTAATTTATGTGTTGCAAGTTGATCCTGTTGCTTTAAACACATAACATTTCACTTGCAATAATTATTCAAGTTTTTCAAGTCTTCTTCAATTTTAGATCAAGTCGGTATCAGAGCACTGGTTTTGAAGACTTGATTGTTTGCAAGTTTTGTTTCTGATGCTC
>ML793508.1:183628-197510 GCA_009831015.1 Picea engelmannii
TTATATGTATTACATTGCAATGTATTGCAATGTATTACATTGCATATACATTTATATATGTTAACCATTGTATTAAAAATTGCGCGCGGGAATGTTATAACCTTTGGTTAATGCGTATGGTTTGACCGGTGGTTAACCACCCGAGAGTTATAACGGTTAAACTACTTTTGCACCCAGCCTATGGTTCCATGCGCCATGCGCCCAAGTGCCTAGGCGATTAGGGGTTGGCGCGCCCTTAACCATCCTATAGTTTGTACCGGTGCGCGGTTATGCATGGGACTGAGTTTTTACGCTTAAATAAGCGTGTGAGCCAGGTTTTCTCAAGGAGGAGTACAATTTGTAGAACCAGAGACAGCAAGTTGGAGAAGGAGACTTCAAGGAAGCATATCTTTCTCATTTTTCGACCGTTTCAGGTGCCGAAAGAGCCCAGACAGGGGTTTTGGGATGCTGGGAAGCCATTGGAGCAGTCGGTTTGTCATTTTGAGCATTGTAAGGCATGTTTTTGAGCACTTTGAGCAATTTAATAATAATGATCCATTGGAAGCTGGACCAGGAGATGTAGCCCGGAGAGGGGTGAACTCCTTTATCAAGTTGTTGTGTTTATGTGTTGATGTTCAATGTTTACGCTGTTGTCTATGTGTATTTTACATAAAGTAATCCTTAATTTATGTGTTGCAAATTGATCCTGTTGCTTTAAACACATAACATTTCACTTGCAATAATTATTCAAGTTTTTCAAGTCTTCTTCAATTTTAGATCAAGGAACTACCAAATCAAGGGAAAAGGATGTTCAAACTTTACAAAAAACTACAGTACATCAAACAAAAACTCAAGGTGTGGAACAGGGAAGTCTTTGGAAATATAAACCAGGGGGAAAAGAGCATCGAGGAAAGAATGAGGAAACTACAGGAACAATATATCAAAGAGAGATGCATAGAGGGTCGAAAAAAAGAAGACATCCAAATGAACCAGGAATGGCAAGCAAAATGCCAGCAGGAAGAAACCCTGTGGCACCAAAAATCCAGAATAGGGTGGCTAAAGGAAGGGGAGAGGAATACCAAGTTTTTTCATAGAACAACTGTTGCAAGAATATCCCATAAAAAAATCATGAAGATTATGGATCAGGACGGGATCGAAAGAGAATCCCACTAGGAAATTGAGAATATATTGGTCAACCACTTCCAGGGGACAGCCCAAGAACCCAACCAAGACAGATCTGAGGCCATACAAATAATAATTCAGCACATCCCCAAGTTGGTCACAAAGGAGAAAAATGTTGGCCTAAGAAAACCCATTACAAAGGAAGAAATTGACCAAGTGGTCTAGGGGATGCCCAACAAAAAGGCCCCAAGCCCGAATGGCTTCACAGTGGAATTCTTCAAAGCCTTCTAGGAAGTGGTTAAGTGTGATATTTACGGGGTGGTGGACGACTCCAGGCGATTGGAAACCATCCTGAAATCTTTATATTCCACAATGATCACTCTAATCCTGAAATAAAATGAAGCTAGGACCCCAGACCGCTACAAGCCTATAGCTTTATGCAATGTAGTCTACAAGATAATTTCAAAATTCATAGCCAATAGACTGAAGCCACTCCTTCCCACACTGATTTCACAGGAATGGGCGGGTTTTGTGGAAGGAAGACAAATCCTGAACAATATCATCCAAGCCCATGAGATCATTCAAATGCTGAAAAGCCAAAGGAGAGGGGGGATGATAATCCAACTTGATTTGGCGAAGGCTTATGACAAAATAAGTTATCACTACATGGATAAGACGTTGGAAGCTTTTGGGTTCAACCAGCACTGGATCAACTGGATAGTCACTCTAGTCTCAACGAAAAGATACTCGTTACTAATCAATGGATCCCTAGACAAAACCTTCAGTCCATCCAAGGGGACCCACTGTCCCCCTTCCTGTTCATTCTAATGATGGAAGGGCTAAGCAGAAGCATAAAAAGTGCAATTGTAGCTGGTGAAATAAAAGGCATCAAACCTTGTGAAAACTGTCCAACCTCCACACACCAACAATTCGTTGATGATAGCCTACTCCATGGCACACCCATGGTAAAGGAAGAAAAGGATTTTAAAATAATTTTAGAAGACTTTGGGGAAGCCTTGAGGGTGGAAATCAACCACTCCAAATCCATGATATATTTCTTCAACACTAATCCATCAATTTAGTGTAACTTGGCCAACATTCTGGGGTTTGAACGTACAACACTCCCAATGAAATACTTGGGAATCCCCCTGACGGACAGAGCCTACACAAAGGCCATGTGGGAAGGAGTTATCAGAAAACTAAAGGAGAGGGTAAAAAATTGGACATATATAGCCCTAAACATGTTCGAAAGGCTTATCCTCACCAAAACGGTTCTCCAAGCAATTTCGACGTATATGATGTCAATGTTCCCATCCCCCAAAGGAATTCTACAAAAGATAAGGGCCATCCAACGAGACTTCCTATGGCATGACACGGGACATAAAAAGAAATGGGCCCTCGTATCCTGGGATAATGTATGCAGACCAAAAAGCAAAGGAGGCCTAGGGTTACAGGACCCACAGGTAACCAACAAAGCCTACGGGGCAAAGCTTTGGTGGAGATGGGTAAAAGACAAATCGGTGTTGTAGGAAAACCTCTGGAAGGCCAATTATGCCCCGAACATAAGTGACCAGAAGTGAATTCAGTTGATGGGCACATGGGAGGGATCATCCATCTGGAATCTAGCTTGGCAAAATAAGAACTGGATCCAAAAACATAGCTTCTAGGAAGTCAAAAATGGTAGAACAACAAGGTTTTGGGAGGACGCATGGCAACAGGAACCCAGAATGGAAAATCTGGATAGGGAAGAGATTCAATAGGAAATGATTGGGCAAGGAAAAACAAAAATCCATCATTACTGGAAGCAAAGGGATGGAAATGACATATGAAGGATTTGGGACAAACTTAATCCACAAAATAGATCCTGGATCAAAACAATAACGAAAGAGGTGGAGGAGGAACTAGGAAAAAGGAAAATCAGGGTCTCGAAAGAAGAGGACCAATTGAGGTGTGGCAAGAAAATTTGGGGGAATTCAACTTAAAAGAAACACAGTATTATATCGCGGGTCAGGACCAAGAAAATTCAGAGCAATAGTAGGAAAAAATCTGGAAAATCCCCCAATGGCCAAAAATCAAAATGTTCAAATGGCTAGTTCTTCATAACTGGATTATAACTTGGGAGAACCTCATGAAAAGGGGTTTCATAGGTCCCTCTCACAGCCATCTTTGTCTAGAAAAGGAGGAAATAGCTAACCACCTCCTCGACGAATGCAGTTACACAACAGAGATTTGGGACTGGGCGATAGGCATCTTCCGCCAGTCCAATAAGATCCAGGGGAACATAACCATCAACAACTGGAATGAGGGTTACAGTGAAAATGAAATGGTGAACCTCTATTGGAACCTAATGTCGGGGATGATCATCTGGGCAATCTGGAAAGAACGGAACCGGTGCATTTTTAGGAATGAAAGCATACCGGCAGAAAGGATAAAAGAGACAATAGTCTCTCAAATAAGAGAAACAGTGTAGAGCCGCAACTGCAAGAAGGAGAAAGCGCAACTCATAGACCAAGACTCACGTATCTTGGACCTTTTCCAACTGAAATATTAGAGCAACAACCTACCTGGAGGGTGAAACCTGCAACTCTAGATAGGTGCCTACAACTGGACTCCCCCTCCGTCAGGGTTCTTCAAACTGAACTTTGACAGGGAAGAAAAAGGAAATCCAGGAGTGGCAGGGGAAGGTGGAGTGATCAGAGATAGTGGCGGAAACATCATCCGACTGTACGCGGGGAGCATGGGAAACTCAACCAACAATGTGGAGGAATTTGGAGTCCTCGAACTTGGCCTTGAAATCCTAAGTCGCGAAAGGATGACAAACACCATCGTGGAAGGTGACTCCACCCTGGTTATCAACACAACGAAAAGACTCCAAAATGGCACCAGAGTGGGCAAGGTTCAATGCCACTGGCGCCTTACACACTCCCTATAGAAAATCCAGGAGCATCAGAGAACTCTGAATATAGTGGAGTTGCGCTCGGTGTGCAGGTCAGCGAATCTGCTAGCAGATAGGCTCACCAACGAGGGGTTCGGCAAGGAAGGCCTATAACTAGACAATACTTGGATCAACATTCTGGAGGGGCAACTCAGAACTAGCTGCAACCACCTTACGAAAAAATATCGTGAAGGAAGTTTAAGAATGGAAGGTCACATCGAGGAGGACATCGCAAGGCCTCGTGGTAGGAACGTGGGCCCCAGGTAGGATAGGATTGCCTAAAACTCTACCACTAATTATGATGCAAGATCATAAAAAGAAGCATACAAACAACCGGAAGAAAGGCCATTATTCCAGTAAGAGGCATGGGTAAAGCACGCGCGAAAGGCCAGGCAGCAAGTCGCATGCAATGAATGAAGTAATTCATGTGGGGTGGATGACAACCAGGATTGATCCACCAGGACAAGTACAGGTTCGGAGATCAGTACAATTGGATCACAAGCGAGAAAGGGCAGTAATCGCACAGGGACAAAGGACAACTCATCATGACCATACGAACCTTAACAGGAAAATTGACGGAAGCGCACATCACCGCGAGTAAACCAAGATTGAAAGGACGGGCTCGCAGTGGGGAAAGGTCAATAAGAAGAGGGATAGCATAAATAAACACAATCAGAAGGAGCGCAACAATAGGGATTATCACAGAATTAAGGCGATGGAAAAGGAGAATACATGGGAAGTGAGGCATAGGTCGAGTAACTAGCACAGGAGTTGCGACAGGCAAACTGGGATGGCGTGGCTAAAGAAAACGCACAGGAAAAGGAACCCCCCTAGGAAGGAAGTCATGAATAGTTTGCGATTGCTAAAAATAATGGCACATGCCGTGAAAGATGCGGAGGGAACCTTCCAAACTCAGGTTGCACCAAAGGGGAAGGAAACCATCACCCGATGGGAAAAGGAATTAAAGAACAAGTACAAAGGTAAAGTGCGGGATGCATTGGTACAGGAAGTGGACTGGGTAACTAATCCAGGGGCCACGCAACCCAAGGAAACCCTCTTCCACAAAATGGTAGAGATGGTGTGGCTAACTAAGATGATGATTGGAAAAGTGATTTCAGAAAGGGAATAAGTCAGGCAGGAGGATAACACAGAAAACAAGACAATGCTGGAAGGGATCATGCACCACATCAGGAGTCTGGAAACTATTACCAAATTGTTAGTAGAGGTAGAGAAGGACCATAAATGCAAGCTGGAGTGGCTGGTATCCCATTTCCACCTCTACCTTCGTTATGTCCATCACATGGACATCACACCTACCGATGGAAACGGTGCACCAACTCAAATCAGGAAGACTCGCACAGCATCACAGAAGGAAGATAACAAGAGTTAGGCGGATGGCAAGAAGGAGCACCCCCAGGTGCAGAAACACTTCATAGTTCTGTATCAATGATATGGTATTCTATAGGCAGTAATGCCAGGCTTTTTCAGGTTAGCTCATATTTCTTCCATGCTCTGCTTTAGGAGGATGCTTTTAGTTTCTTCTTTAATGGATATTCTTTTTTCTCCAACTGAACATGGAAGGTCTGGTCTGGTTTCCCTAAGTGGCAGACCAGAACCATCCCTCGTTACTTTCAACTTGCGCAACCAGGGACCCCCTGGTCTGGTTTCCTTCTAGGCAGACCAGGAGGCCCACCTTTTGTATCATATTATTTTCAGTAATATACATTCCTACACTCACTTACAAAAACAAATGGTGACCATTTGAAACTCGGGCATAACACTTCTTAAAATTTTATCAATTAGTCTTATTTATAGAACATCTTCACCTAATGGCCTCATCTGATTAACAAGATCTTTCATTTTTGTGATGTAATCATGAATGGATTCATTAATTTTCATATTTTCATTTTCAAAATTTTGCCTTAATGTTTGCAATTTAGCTATAGCCGCACCTTCATATGTGTTTTTTAAGATATCCCAGGCTTGTTTGGATGATTCTATAGCACTGATTCTCGGAAAAAATAAATTCTTCAACCCTGCTCCCTACAAGAGAAATGTCAGACAATTGGTTTAGATTGATAAATAGTTGGTTTGGATTGTTGGTTGTCATTTATGTCAACCCTTGGAGAGTGATATTGCATATTGATGTCAACCCTTAGAGATTGATGTCAACCCTTGACTATGTTTGGTAGCTCCAGAGGTATGGGTAAGGAACCCAAGTTTGGTTGAGGTATAAAGGTATGAAGATAAGTGTATTTGTAGGTAAGACTATTCTAGATGGATAGTATATGTCATGTTGTTTCTGGTGATATTTGGAACATCACATAACTCCTCACGGTTGGAGAGTTATGGCCATGTGAAGTTGGAGAGCCCTCACGAGTTGCCTGGAAGCCCCTAGAAGGTCAAAGAAGTCAAATTATTCTAGAATATCCTAGAAGAAGTGTACTAGTCAAAATGATGGTAACTAGGAGTTAACCATGGGTAAAGTTGTTGCATTAAGAAAATAATTAAAGTTGTGATTTTGTTAATTATGGTAAAGCAGTTGCAAAGAGAAATTATTTAAATATTAAAGTGGTTGCAACAAGAAGTGGTGAATTTACTATTTATGGATAAGTCAAAGTGGTTGCAAAAGAAATTAATTAAATAATAAATTTAGTTGCAACTAGAAGCAGAGAACTTATTATTTGTGGATAGAGTGGTTGTAAGTGGTTAGAAGTGGGTTAGACCTAAAAAAAGGAATTTGGGTAAAGTGAGTTAGTAGATGACCCCTTGAGGAAGCTACTTGGAGAGTATAAATAAGAGAGAAAGGGTCTACTATTAGCACATATTTTTGAATACAACTGAATATCCATTTGTGAAAGGTTATTTGGTAGGTGTTATTGATAGATAAAATTTGCAGCAGAAAAATTGCGGCAGAAAAATTGTGGTAGAAAAACAGTGGCTGCAAAATCATGGCAGCAGAAACGCGATAGTAGAATCGCGGCAGTAGAACCATAGCAACAAAATCGTGGCAATAGAATCACGGCTATAGAAACAGATCTGTAATATATCCACAACTACAAGAATAAAAATGCATGGTTTTCATAATATGTGTAGTGTTGAATCTATGAATCTGGTTGAGGGTTTGCCTTGTAAATCTATTGGATTCCCTCTTGGAATTTTAGGGCTTGATGTAGAATGGTTTTGAGGAAGATCTATTGAAGTATATTGTTGGTGCATATTTGAGTCTTATTGGTATATCTTATGGTACATTGTGAGAGGATTTTGTTAGTGGTCTTGATATATGATTAGTACACACTTGAGGATGCATAACAGTGAGGTTTTGGAATATGATTTGATGTGGGGGTTTATGGTATTTGGTTATGGATAGTGTGATGTATTGCTAGAGAACTTTTGATGGTTATATTGATATATGTCTTTGGTATATGTTTGAGATACATGTTGGGACATATAGTTGATGAGTGGCATATACGTGAGGTGTATGGTATGGTGATGTTGGTAAATCTTGATGAGTCATAGTTTGATATATAGTTGATGCGTGATTGGTACATATTTGGTACATTGTTAGAGGCGCTTGAGAGTAGTATTGTTGGCACATGGTTTATGGATGATGTGGAATATATGACTTGGTATGCTTTTAGAAGACATATTCATTGTGATACATATTGTTGATGTTTGTAAGTAGTCTTGGTTGATGCACATCTTGGTGATATTGTGCATATGGTTGAGAGTTTTCTCCATGATTGATCTTGGTGAATAGATCTAATTGGTTGATGAGATTGATGAGACAAGTTGTGTTGTGCATAGTTGATGCACTTGTGTTGGTACAGATTGTTGGTACAAATTGTTATAGGTTGATTGGTACATATTGGCAGTGACAGGTTGACAGTGGAAGTGTTTGATTCTGTGACAGGTTGTCTACATTTGGAATTTATATTTCATAGAGGTTGGACGAGGCAAGGAAAGGGGGTTGTAGCCTCCTTCCGGTTGGTGCTAGAGAATCAAGGAGTTAGAGCTTCCTTTAGTTTGGACCCTGAGAACTAGGTCATTTTAGACACCTTTCGTTTGTAGCCAGAGAACATAGGGGATTGTAGCCTCCTTCTGGTTGTACCTAGATAATTGGGGAGTTGGGTATTCCCTTAGGTTGTAGCCTAAGAAACTAGGGGTTTGGAGCCTCCTTCTAGTTGGAGATGGAGAAATGGAAGTCGGTGCTTCCTTGAATGTAATTCTTAAAGACATATAAGAAAATCATTCTGTGGTTTTCTCCTGCATTATGTTTCCACGTAAAATATTGGTGTACTATGCATTGTGTGGATGTATCTATTATTTTTTATTATGCATTTATGGATGTTAATGTTATATGATGCATTAACATATTAATGATGAATTAATGAACATGGATTAATAAGTGGTATAAATTGTTCATTACTGATTCACCCCCCCCCGCTTAGTAATCCAACAATTGGTATCATAGCAAGGTTCCTTCAAGAGACAGTTTAACCACTGGAAGGAGATCATGGAATATACTAAGAATGGATTACCATTGTTTAATGGTCAGAATGGTCTAAATTATGAGATGTGGAGCATAAGGCCGAGAACCTTGTTAGAGGCACATGGATATGATATTTGGTATCCATTTGTGATAGGATAAAATTATACAAAGAAAGAAAAGACTGCATCCAAGAAGGAATTGAAGAAGAATAAAAAAATAGCAATGGATTTCATCTGGGAAGGATTACCTAATCCGATAAGAGAAAAGATTGGTAAATGTTCATCAGCTAAAGAACTTTGGGATAAGTTACATAATATTTATTCTTCACCCATCACAGAGTCGTAGAATGTCAAAGAAGATGCAAGTACAGATCAAGAGGAAATTTGTTCATCATGTCAGACATATTCAGAAGAAGAAGAGTACATAATCAACAGAAGTATGTTGTTTTGCTTTAATTGTGAAAAATATGGACATCTTGAAATTGAATGCCCTGAAGGTAATGAGACACAAAAGCCAATTGAAATAGAAGACAATTATGAAGCATAATTGATCAGTGCTTTAGATGAACTAAAGAAAGAAAGAGAAGAAAACAAGACACTTAAGAAAGAATTGATGAAGCAAAAGGAAAGTGTTCAAGGTTCCGAAGAAACTCAACGGGTCATCAAGAATTTAAGAGCTCGACTAGAAAAGTCCAAAAGAATTGAAGAAGAAATCGAATATCAAAAGAAGTGTTTAGAAGCAAACATAGCAATGCAAAAGGAAGAAGCATAAAAGAGAGAAAAGATATTGACAGATCATCTCAAGGAAAGAAACAATGACTTAAACCAACTTGAGGAAGATTTTGGTTAAGAAGAGAGAAGACACGGACAAGAAATAATTACATTGAAAATCCAACTTGAAGAAGCAAAGAGCACAGAAGAAGTCATGAAGTCTCGGATAATAAAGAAAGAAAAAAAGGTTGAGAATATTGAAGAACAAGTTGTCACACAAAGTCATCAAGCTCAACAAGAACATTGAAGAGACGAAAACATCCACATCAATAGTAGAGAATGAAGAGAAGCATTTTAGGTTGCCAGAAAAGAAGAATGAAGAAAAGATCAAAAGTTATGCATAATTCATTAAAGGTTCTATGAAGAAGGAAGAGAGAAATCCACAAAGAAGCCTCAATCATGATCATTGTCATTCAAGGCAGGAATTTGGAAGGACTACACCACAAATAGGATCATTCACTTCCAGGTATGTAAATTTATTTTATGGTCATTGTTTTTATTGTACTAACTTTGGACATAAGGTTGCAGATTGCAGGGCTTATGAAAGAAATTTTCAAGCAATAAATGCTTATATGGCCCCACATAATATTGAATCTTACAAATGCCACAACTATGGTCATATATCCCAAAATTGTAGAACTGTAATAGTGGTATCCATAAAGAAATAAACAGATATTAGATACACCAAGATTTGGAAATGAAAAGAACAAGAAGAAAAACAAGTGAATAGA
This sequence comes from Picea engelmannii, assembly GCA_009831015.1. NCBI lineage: Eukaryota > Viridiplantae > Streptophyta > Pinopsida > Pinales > Pinaceae > Picea > Picea engelmannii. The sequence continues at coordinate 193,658 of ML793508.1, forward strand.
GAAGAACAAACTCCGGAAATTATGAGACTTTCCATAGTTCGAGAAAGACAAGGAAGGCAAGAAAGAGAAGAGCAAGTTTCAAGAATCATATTGTCAGAATCTGTAGCATAGCAAGATCATAATAAAGAGCAGGAAAATAAAGAGCAGGTCCCAGAGATCGCGTGATTTGCAGTAGTACAAGAAAGAAAAGAAGATCAGATGAATAAAGAATAGGTTCGAGAAATTGTGCTATCAGGAATTGTAGCACAAGATGAATCCACAGATATAAGCCTTTTGGAAGATTTTTGAATAGATTATATTAAATGGATGTGAAATTCATACAAACTTTCACATTCCAATAAAAAACATACTCATTTCAATCAGTACGTATCAGACTTCTCTAAAATCAATCGAATCTTGATTTCCATGCCAAACGCACCAACATTATCTTCTCCATGCGATATCACCATGCTCAAACCCACGCTCCATGGCCTTCATTTCCACACTTCTCTACACATGCTACACACCAATCCACGCTCCATGCAGTAGCTTGCATGTAATTCTATGCTCCACGCACAGGTCGCTCCACTCAATTTTATTCCCCACGGTTAGTCTGGGTATATTTTATCACATGGATGGCACACGCCTGCTCTCACACAGATGGCACACACCTACTCCAAGATAGTAAACTAGTCACATGTCCAACGCGGTATTCAAACAAATAATATTACAATGGACAACCGTTTACACAGGTCGCACAAATTTGCAAGTCACCTTCTCACACGTATACTCTTTCAACAACTAATATCTTCTTTGGATAGTGTGACAGCCATCACTCTGATACCAAATGAAGAATTACACCAACAAAAAAATGAAGCAAATTTATTTCTCAATAATACACACCCAGCTCAAACGTTATCATTGATAAGAGTGATATTTATACATGAGAAGAGATGTCTCGGGAAATTATCACCTCCTACAATCACTCAACAATCTCTTCAACAATCTCTCTAAAAATATCTCAAGCATATTTCTCTAACTCAAATTAAACCTTCGAGACACAACAACTAACAATAATTAATCTAGAACAAATGATTCATTATTCCAATAATGATGTTGTTATTGTAGTTAGGAGTACCTGTGATTTGAGTATGGTTATAAGCTCGAGTGCATAAATATGTATGAAAATGAACCATTGCATTCAAATTAATACAATGATACATTTTAGTGTTGATTTTTTCCATGTTTAAGGTATGCAAATGAAACTTTTTGTTTTTAAAATAAAAATTCAATTAATCATTAAAAAATCAAATATTTTTGTAACAATATTGATTTTTATATTTTAATTAATGTGGTCCCCGGGGTGTAGGGAAGTCAGTGATGGAGTGTGTTGTTAAGTCACTTCTTTATGAGAATTCATCTGTTTGAAACCTCAACTTACCTTGTGTACCATTTATGGGGCATCGTGGGCACACTTGGAGGTTATAGTGGTAGGAGTCGGCTAACATAACCATGTATCACGCGAGTACGTTCCCGACTAGTTGTTAATTCTTCCAGTCAAATATGTGTGTGTGTGTGTGTGTGTGTGTTTTGATATATTCATTGCTTAATATATTATATCATTTAAACAAATATACTAGTTGATTACACCGTTGTTCATTGTAATAATGTAAATCATCCATATATTTAGTAGACAACATAACATTATACAACACCATAAACTTAAATAGAATAAGAAACCCATTTCATTATATAGGAATAAGGGACGCTTCGTCATACAAAATGGGGCAACATAAACATCCAAGATGATCAAAATTTCAATAAGTAATTGTTAAAATTATTGGTACTCTAGTGTCAAACTAAATTGGGACAATCTATCCACATTAAAAAAAAAAATGTTTGATTTTCACGAATAAACATTCCAAAATATACAACTTGTAAGATCCAATTATATTGATCATCATTCATCATTTGTAATTGCTTGAGATACTTGCATGCCTCATTTCTTCATCACTTGCAAGGGATATTTTACTTGGGTTATTTGGAATGTTTTGTTGATTGGATTATTTTATTCTGCCTCTTCATATGTAATCTATATACATACAAATAAAGTCTAATTAGTATATCTACATTTATAGTATAATATACATGATTGCATAAATTGAACAACATGCTATAGTAGTGAGTGATTCATAAATAATACACATTATTTCGAAGTTGTTGTTGGTGCCATTTCTCAACATATGATTTGTTGGCTCCACTTCATACTTTGTTTCATATGAGTTTTACACACCATGATAAAGCATAGATATAATTAAAATGTATTTGTGTTCCATTAATTATAAATAAAGGAAGTGAAACAACATAGCTACTTACAAATTGTCCAATCCATATGCAATCCAATGTCAATCAAATGTTCAGATGGCTCTTTTTTGTACATTGGCACCTCGTAGAACATGCATGTGGACAATTGTAAATTAATTAATTAAGTAATGAAAAGGGAAGTACTCGCAAAATTTGTAATCATCTATTTTCCAGCCTCGTCATTCCATCTTATGTGTTGAATGGGTTCCATTTTATTTTATTTTTTGTAATAACAAAACAATTGAAAATTAGTATTTCATGTGATAATTAAACTCTTTGATTACACATAAAAAAAAATCTATGATTACATAATTTGATGCATGTTGTTGTGGGGATATTTCCTCTTGAATTCATTATTTTTATTTCTTTGACCATCTCGTTATACAGTTTTTTGGACATCTATAATAGCATGTTTTGTAACATCCCGCTCTGGCGCACTGAGCGAACTTATTCTTAGAGGACACTTGCTCGCAAGTGATCCGGATTATTATGCTATTAAAACATTTGATTTTGATTATGAGGTGTTATGGGTTGATGACATGGTTTAACTGCATTGACATAGACATGTGCTATTGACTCGGTTTTACTGAGTGTGCAGGATTTTGGGCCTTGAGGATGCAAAGGCATCGATTGAACCCCTCGGACTCCGGATCGAGTCAGGGAGTACACCATTGGGGTTTGATTTTTTTACTGTGATATTAGTGCATCTTATTAGATGATATGATATGGATATGTTCTGACATGATTTGTTGATGATGCAGGCTGACGATATCTTTCCGACTAGACTCACATGTGGAGTAAAGGGGTCACGCACGACTACCAGAGATGTTGAGGGAGAGGTGTGGACAACAGCTCTCCCACTGCCTACTAGCACTCCTGTCGTGGCTCGAACTGTAGGTTAACATTTACTTAGTTCGAGAGGACCCACGATGCCATGAGGGAAGACTGTGACAGTCGCTCATGATGATTCTAAGGGGCACGCAATAAGGCAGAGGCCTTATTCCTTAGAGGTCCTTAGTCTCCCACAAGTTCACCTGGTAGAGTATTGACTCCAGGGGTTAATGATGTCTACCAAGTCAGTCAAGAGGCGAGTGGCACCCTTGGAGCACGTAGTGTGTCATGAAGGGCACGTCGCGCAAGGGAAACAAATTATGGAGAGTGGCACCCTTGGAGCATGTGGTGCATCATGAAGGGCACGTCGCGCAAGAAAAATGGAAAGAGGCGAGTGGCACCCTTGGAGCATGTAGTGCGTCCTGAAGGGCATGTCGCGCAAGGAAACAGATTACGGTGAGTGGCACCCTTGGAGCACCTAGTGTGTCCTAAAGGGCACGTCACGTTGTTTTGATAAATGAATGAACCTAGATGGCCTTAGGATGAACAATGTGATAAAAACTTAAAAAAAAAAAACATTTTCCCTAATAAAATGTCGACCATCACGAAAATTAAGGTCTAGGTCTAAATCATGCTAGTGGTAAAATTTTATCCTTTTTATTAAAAAAAAAATTATATA
>ML793508.1:197560-210597 GCA_009831015.1 Picea engelmannii
TGAGAAAAGGGAAAAAGGGTTAATTTCCACACCTGCCTTTTTGAGTTCTAATTAAAAAGGGGAAAGAGGGAAAATCTAAAATATTAGGAAACTAGGAAAAGAGGTAAACATAAAAAGGGAAAAAGGGAACATAAGGGAAAAAGTGGAAAGTCAAACTTAGAAAAGTATCTACCATTTAAGAGATTTCTAATTTAAACTGAACTAGCAATTTAATAATGGGGAAAGCCATTAAAACCTGTAAGAGAATTTGGGGACACCTAGGAGTGATTATAGGAGTAACTCTAGGTGGGTGAGGGAAATAAAGATAATTAATTAATTAAAGAAATTAATTTATGGAGGAATGAAGGGGATGGGTGACACTTGTACGAGGAGGAATTATTAGGAATTAAATTTTAAAAACTTAATTAAACAAGATTTTAGGAAAGTAAGGAACCACGAAACTCTATATAATGAAGGGAGGATATGGAGGTTGGGGGCTCTTATGTTTGCATAATGTTACGCTGCGGAAATATCTACTTGACTGATTTAACTTGTGGGGGTTGGGATACCCAGCTCGGTGAGGAGTGGTAACTCGGCCTTGCGAGGCGAGCTAGAAGCTAGTGGAAATATCTGGATAGTGTGTGTGTGTCCCCTTTGTGGCTCGGGGGGCTAAGGGGGAAGAAGAGTACCCCTAGCATTGGTTGGGAGGTACCGATGAAGTCTCGTCGGTTAGCAAGCGGGAGTTGCATGAAGTGCGTGGGACTTCCACTCAGGGTGGGCGAACAGGCAACGGTACGCTTTCTTCGTTTTGTATGGTAAATTATTTTAGAACTTATGCTTGAATCTGCATTTTTACTTGGGTAAGTGAACTAATTGTCTAGATGGTTTTTTGAAATTTTCTTAGACTAGCTTGATGATAGATTGACTCCCCTGGCTTCATTTCCCCGCACGTCTTGACCACCTTGTTGTGTTGATTGTGACCTTTTTGGTTGTTTAGCCTTTGTCCCTAGCTCACCAGTCCTCGCCTGAGCAGTCGGCCAGGAGCCTAATCTACGGTCGTCGCCTTAGCATTAAAAGACCTATGGATCTCAACGCCCTGCTTTTTTGTGCGAGGATGATGAGCGAAGGACGAACCTGTTAATCGGCTACCCTTGATGTTTGTCCCCAGCTGATTGTTGATTCCGCCATCTGGCAACGACCTCTGCATGTGGATTATCTGGTGTCCTGGCTGGTTTTCTCTATGCCTTGACTAATAGAACCCCTGCAATCTTTCCATGACTTTTCCCATTGGATCTTGGCGTTTCTCTTACTGTTGTCTGCATTGTATTGGTGTTATGGCAATGGACAAACGAATTGATTCCCTGTCTACATTTTTTTTATTTGGTGTTCTGGCAATGGATTTACGCAATGATTTCTTTTCTGCATTTTTTTTATTTGGTATTCTAGCAATGGAAAAGAGAAATGATTTCATGTCTGCAATTTTTTATATTTGGTATTCTAGCAATGGAAGGACGAAATGATTTCATGTCTGCATTTTTATATATATTTGGTATTCTGGCAATGGAAAAACGAAATGAATTCATCTCTGCATTTTACATTTGGTATTCTGTCAATGGGGAAAATGAAATGAATTCATCTCTGCATTTTACATTTGGTATTCTGGCAATGTGAAAAATGATTGATTTCTTATCTGCATTTTATATTGGTGTCCGGGAAATGAAAAACATTTTTTGTATTCCTGTCTGCGTGGTATTGGTATCCTGGCAATGGAAAATGAATTCATTTCCCTGTCTGCGTTTTTCCAGCATTTTTCCCTTTTAAATGATGACGGAAACATGAAGTTCCTTCTGGTGCATTTTGGGCACATCATTTTGCATCTTTAAATACAGAAAGAATTGATTGTTTTTCTAGTGTGTCCCTGTACACGTTTTTCCTTAAAACATGTATGATTTTTTTGTCTATATGACCACAATTTTGGTGTGTCCCTGTACAAATTTTTCCTGTAAAACGTGACTAAGTCTACTGCCCTTACCCATAATTTTGCTTTAAAACGTTGCCTGAGTTGGCCGCAGTTACCCACAAATTTTTTTTTGGCTTAAAACGTTTGCCTGAGCTTGTTGTTTTCGCTCACGAATTTAGCCCTTTCAATTCATAATTTACCTGCTGTGAATGACCATGATTTTGGAATTTAAAAATGGATTGTGTGATGTTGAATTCACCCACGTTTTTAGCTTTTCAATTCATCAAATTACTTGTTGTGAATCGACCACTTTTTCCTTTAAAAACTGGTTTGCGTTTTGCTGTTGAAGTGCCCACGTTTTTGCTTTTAAAGGTTGACATAGATTGTTGTTGAAATGCCCACGGTTTTCACCCAATAAATGTGACTGAGTTGCTATTATTTTATCACGATTGTTACCCATATTTTATTACCACAACTCTTATTGTCATGAATCTACCTCCTTGTTGTTGTCGCGACTGGGCACCACGACTTTATTCCGGCAATGAAATATTATTATTGCCAAATACGAATTTCATTGATGGCACTTCATTCTTAATGTACAACCACTTGCTTGATGGCATCACGAATGTAATTCTGGCACTGAAATTTTAATTACTGAAAAGTGTGAATTTATACTTCGTTTACTGTTACACAACTTTCATTCAATTTTGTTACACTGATTTGATTACCATGACATGCAATTAAGGATGGTTGTGTTTACTTCCTTAAGGACCACGTTTTTCCATCAAATTGTTGATTGAGTTTGTTGTAGTATGACCACGAGTTGATCCTTATGCGGTTGTATTGTCCTTCTTTCTCCGGCAATTGAGTGTACCCAGCATTCTTGCTGCAAACATTAATTGCTACAACGATGTTTTTAGTCAAGTGTTTCCTTCTTTATGTGAATAGACAGTAGATATTGATATAGTTACTATAGATAGACGACATGTGTAATTAATTGTTTACCAGTGTCATATTTAGCATTCTGCTTGATATAGCTAATGTGATTATATATCGTTAAGTGATAGTTAGATTGTGTTGACGGGCGAAATTGACCGCTCGTCAACTGGAGGGGTGGATTAGGTCCGGGGTTGGCTAAATAACCCAAGCCGTTTGGAATAATCCACTCCAATGGGTTTAGCGGCTCTGTTGGCCGATCTAAGTCCTAGGAAAACAAAAGAAAAACTAAGCTAAAGAAACTAATCTAAGTGAAAAAAGCAGCTACATCAAACTATATACAAATCTAAAATATATATATACAGTTTACTAACTAATATTATAAAACAATAATTCTACTTATTAAATGTTCAGCTATCAATACAATTAAATCTCAATTATATATGTACAGTATTTACAGAATGCAAATTTTGATCGAAATTTGCAAAATCATTTGTAAATTGTCTTATGACAACGAAGCTATTATTTTTAATTTTTATAATTTTTATGAGAAAGAAGTGAAATCAAAACTATCTAAGCTAAGCAATTAAGATAACAATCTGTACTATATATCTATCTAAACTACAGAGAATTCTCAAATTTATTAACTATTAAATTGCAAATAACAAACTAACCTGAAGTAGCGCTTCCTATTTGTCCTGTGCACAGTACTCGATTTAGCTGTTTGATGGGAGAAAACCCGCACCAGATTTTCCAAAAGCTTCTTGTAAACAGGAAGCAGCGACACTCTTGAATACGAATGATAGAACAAACAAGACATATAACAACAACAATTTTATATTTTACAGACCATCACATTTAGATAAATCCCAGTGTGAAGATTTGTACATAACTGTTCATTTAACAAAGAAGATAAACCTTTTATTCATTAAATTAGAACAGAGTAATTGTTGTGAGTAAAATGAGATACATCAAATATGGACAAAGCTTAATTCATATCGCATTAACCTGTAACAAATCTTGATATCTAAAGTAGTCAATAATTTGATTACAAATTAAAATTCACAGAAACTTGAACAAAAGTAAGATGAATTGAAGCTAAATCCGTACAACAAATCCACTTCTATTCGAGTCTGTATAATCATCAGCCCATAGTCTCTGTTCTCCCAACAGTGATGGATTGTTTACAAAAAATAATAAGTATATAAATGCCACAGGGTGAAACATTCCTTGTGGAAATCATCAAAACTCTTTACACAAAATATGGGAACAATCTCCCAGATTCTTATTTCTGCCTAAGACTAACAACCTAATCCCAAAACTGTGTAACAAAAAGCATGCTCTAAAATTGCCATAATTGATCCAATTCCCATTGAAATTCATGTGTACCTGTAGATGGACAAAAATAAACAATTTCAGATAGTGTTTAACTGTAAAATCAACAGAAATTCAAATTTTATGACTAGCTACAGAATCTCACGATTATGTAGCTGGTCATATTTACAAACAAAATTGTATTAAATTAATCCAATGGTAACAGAAATGTATGCGATCTATCAAACAAATCCTTTATTACTAATTCGAAGCAAACCAAATTGTTCACGCTAATTTAAAACAAACAGAATTGTTCTTGCTAATTCAAAATAAGCAGGATCGTTTATGCTAATTCAAAACCAACAAAATCGCTTATGCTAATTCAAAACAAACCAAATCATTCTAAAATCAATGTTGAAATAACATACCTTGGTTGTAGGGATACGATTCGGTCAGGATAATTTCGAGTTAACAATGGTAATGGCTGCCTCAACATTTTTGAACACGATAGAACCTGTGGTCTTTTGCCTCTTATCATTAGCTTGCAGTCTATCATTTTCCTTAGACAATACAGTCACCCGGTCCTCCAAGGACTTAATTTGGGATTGCAACAGAGGGACATCTGTATAGTATCGTTGGAGCCATGAGTTGCATTCATCGCACTGTGGTCGATCAGGCCGTGGCATTACAGGTGAGGCATCTTTTAAATTACCAGGGGTTCCACTGTCAAACTTGATCCCGGGGAAGTTAGGGTCATCCTTGAGGCACGGTGGGAGGTTGGATACGTAGTCATAGGGTTCAACAGAACAGAGGCCGTGTGAGTATGGGTACTCCTCGGTCAAAAATCGCTCAATCTCAGAATCCGAATCTTCACTCAAAACAATATGCTTATGGTCTGTGTTTTGTTTGGGCTTATTACGAGAACACCTAGATACCCAGTGTGTAGCCTTCTTACCCTTGTTGTTGACATCTGTATTACCCTTGCCCTTTTTTATTTCAAGCCACTTAACAGGCTTAGCATTGTCTTTCGAACATGGGTTAGGTAGGGTGTCGGGTAGGTCAGTGTTTGGGTAGGTCGAGGGTTTGACAGTGGGTAAGAGTGTAGGAGGTGGCACGGCAACCCCAACAAGGGTTTCGGTGACCACAGTCTTGTCCACTTGACCACATTCAAGAGTGGCAAATCCATTCCTCAATAAGAAAATTTCCCAACAGTCACCACTCAACCTCAAATGATGAACAATAACGATTTTAATCAAACAGTGATGGAAGAGGCTAGAGTCAGCCTTCTCCCTCTTAAATCATTTATCCATTTTATACAGACTGCGTAGGAGGTAGTAAGGCATATTCAAAGGGAAATCTATGAAATTCATAAGCAGCCGAAGATGGTAAAGAAACACTAAACCATATCTACCTTCGCAAGTAACGAATTGCTTAATAATGGCCAATAAATCATGCCATCGAGACTTAAGGGCTGTGACCGGCATACCTTTGTCACAACTGATAATTTTCCTCGAGGTAAACAGGAGCGGCCATGGCACTTCATCCACCTTCGAATTCTTAAACCATTTATGCCCCTTAGCTGGCAAACCAGTGGCTGAGCTAAGGAATTCTTCGTTCAATTCGAGTTGGATGTCTCCAACTTTGGCCCTGCATCCATTGAATGTGAGGGCAAACTGTTGAGAGACTGCGAGGTTGAAACCCTCGAATTTTTGAATGAAAACTAACCAGCCATTACTCTCCAAGTCCTCACGAGCGTTGTCAAATAACAGCAGCGTTTGGACGCCATTGGGTTCTATGCGCACTACAGGAGCCATAGCAGAGAGAACACAGTCAACCGGGTAACTGGTGAGGGGGTTTGACAGGGTAGACACAGGAACAATTCCCACAGTTTTCTCAAAACAAGCAGAGGTAGCCTGAGATGCAAGGCAGACGTTAATGCCTATGCGTGCGAGGGTGGTGGAATGAATTGAAACCATGCAAAACATTCATTTTGACATGTACAATCGACGGTGCCTTGGTAATTCAAATCATTCACATCACTATCCAAAGCTTTGTACACCAAATATCAAATGGATTATTCACATACTCATCGAAATCCATAACATACATAACCAAAAGATTTTGACCAAATATCCAATAACTATATGAAAACCATAGTGTTCATAACCAACAATTGGTCCGTATGTTAAATCAACAATAGTATGTGTATGATTTAAAACAAAACAACATGTCGAATATTGCACCAAAGATTTAATCATAAAATTAATGCGTTGTATGAAACCATTGCAACAAGGATTTAATCAAAGACACCAAAAATCATTGCATCACGAACTTATAAATTGAAACCATATTAACAAAAATGCAAAGTGAATAAAGGTTTGGTGTCTTGCCAACTGTATGACAATTATTGAGTTAGAGGTGAAATGACCACATGAACAAAAGTATTCGTAACAATCCAAAGATGATTTTAATGCCATCGATGTGACTTCCAATTCAAGTTTTTCACGCTTGCAGTCATGAAAATGAAAATGAAAGATAGGTGTGTGAATGCGCAAAGTAATAGTGTCGTTTTGTTTTAAAGAATTGTGACGAGTATTGAGGGTTCAAAACCCTTGTGTAGGCAGCTTGTAAGGAAAAGATAAAAATGCAAAATGGCTGCCAACAGATTGTATTTTGGGATTATTTTAGAATTGCCCATTTAGATTGTGATTAATGGTTAAATCAAATTAGTGAGTATTGCCCCAAGTAGAGATTAAGCTTTCTAAATTAAGGCAATACCATATTATTTGTCAATGTCATATAATTTTGATTAAATGTTATACTTTCAAGGCAATACTGTAATAGTATAGTGAGTAAATGTTATATCTCTTTCAATCAAATCACTGTGTTATGATATTAAGTTTTAATGCCTAGCCTCTGATATTTTCTCTACTGATCATTTAGTGGAATGACCAGTTCTACCGGTTAAATGTTATATAGTAACAAGTGTTAATGTCTTACACGTCATTCCCAACTATGATAGCATTAAGGATTAAATTGATGGTACGTTGATGACCCAACTATGATTTAGACTTGCTCACTTGATACACTTTTAATGTTTGTACTTGGTTTTGTAAACATTTAATGTGATTGGTTTGCTCACTGTAAGGGTTCTAGTGACTTGTGTAATTAATTTTGGGTGCGTGGGGTTGTTAGGATGATTGTCCTTAGCTTACTAGGCTTGGTCTGCTTGTGTCGAGTGGGATGTAGACACCTCCTTGTTCCTCAGAACAGTCGCCAGCCTTGAGACATTAAATAGTCAAAATAGATGGGAACCTGGGCTTGAGCGTTGCGTATGTGTCCTGGAGGTCCTAACCATTGTAGGGTAGGACGGGCGGGTAGTCATTCTTATTCTTCGTCGGTTGAATGTCGTACATTGCTTCCAAGTGCTTGATGTCCTTTTATGTTAGATCGTTATGTTGTTGTGGCATGAGTTGCATGTGTTGTGTTCATCGTCGTGTTGTGATGTTGAGTATAATGTCAGTATTACCTTCCTACACACACAAACAAAACAAAAACAAAAATTGTACTTGTTATGTGAGGCTTGTTGTCGTAATGAATAGGTTCGTCACATGTGGTATCAGAGCGGGTTCAACCCTGTGACTGTGGATTGCCAGGCTTTCCACTATAGTAAACCCATGAGTATTAACCCTTGCGTTAAGTAAAAATCTTAACGTGTCCCCGTGGAGATCACATTTAGAGGGCGCTCTTGAGGGTCCACAATGCGCAATAGCTAGTACCGATAGCATCCTCCTAAATCTCAAGAGAGATGAGTTCTAGCATCCATGAGTGCCATGGACGGTGGTGTCGTCGAATCATAGTTGTAGAGCAAGGCGTGTGCTTCACACTTCGCGTTTACGACCTCCAGCATGAAGGTGCACATGGTGGTCTTTCCACTGAAGGGGAGCGCTCTTTTATGGTGGAAGACGCTCCTGCCCCTTTTGAACCTGGCCATCGGTGACGTGTTATGGGAACTGTTCGAGGGACGGTTCTAGGAGAGGTATGTTTCTAAGGAATTCGTTGAGCATCAGCTCAACAAGCTCGACGCCTTGCAATGAGGTAGTCGCACGGTTCCCGAGTACGAGGCCCATTTTGGAGTTGCTTTGATATGCTCTGCACCAAGTTACCCAGAAACTTAAGGTCAAGAAGTTCGAGTTTGGCCTTATTGTTAGAATTCATCTTCAACTTCGGGTACCAGGAGTACTAGACCAAAGAAGGGGTGTTGGACGTGTGGGGAGCCACACTACCAGCGTGACTGCCCTGTGAACAGGACTAGAGCTTTCGGATCAGCTGGACTCTCTACCGTGGGAGATATGGGCAAGGCCCATCGGATTCATGCAGTGGTGAATAACCACCAGGCAGACCATCAGTCGACTGTGCTCGAGACAACATGTACTGTCACTGACCAGACCCTTAGTATTTTGATAGATCTCGGTGCTCTCAAGAGTTTCATTTATGGTGCAACTCTAAAAAGGGATTAAGTTAAAGGTAGTTGAACAGGATGAGTTTAGCTTCGTAGAGATGGCTTCGGGAGCCAAATAGAAGTTTGGAGGAAGGGTTACGGGCTGTACCCTTAACCTGGGAGAGTTTGTCACGAGGGCCACCCTATACTTCACAATCTTAGGATCTTATGACGTCGTGATTGGTATAGACAGGTTGGAATCACATGAGGCGATACTCAACTGTAAGATGAAACAATTGAGCTTGGTCGATGATGAGGGACAGAGACGTGTGATTGTAGGTCGGAACCAGGGAGTCTCCTTGAGGTTCATCTCTTCCTTGCAACTTTGGAAGAGCATGTGCAAGGGGTGCAAGCTTTATGCGATCCTTGTTTTAAATGAGAAGAGAGTAGCGGAAGGTCTAGAACACCTTCCGGTGGTGAGAAAGTTTGTGGACGTATTTCCGAAGGAGTTACCTGGGATGCCGCCAGAGAGGGAATTGGATTTTACTATAGACCTAAAACCAGGAACTGAACCGATAGCGAGAACGCCTTATCGGACATCAACCTCAGAATTACAAATGCAACTGAAAGAATTGTTGGACCTGGGACTGATACATCCATGTGTGTCACCATGGGGTGCACCGATTATTTTCATACGAAAGAAGGATGGGTCGTGGAGGATCTGCATTGACTACCGTCAATTGAACAAGGCCATGATCAAGAATCAGTATCCATTACCGAGGATTGATGATCTATTCAATAAAATGAAGGGTGCGATGGTGTTCTCAAAGATTGACTTGCGATCAAGATACCACCAGTTACGGATTAAGGAAGATGACATCCCTAAGACCGCCTTTAAGACGAGGTTTGGAAATTTCGATTTTTTTGTTTTACCATTTGGACTGACAAATGCCCCAGGGGTATTTATGAGTTTGATGAACGGGGTGTTCCGTGAGTACTTGGACAAGTTCGTCCAAGTATTCATTGATGATATTTTAATCTACTCTCGAACGACGGAGGAGCATGACAAGCACTTGCGCTTGGTACTACAGTGTCTGCAAGAGCACAAACTGTATGGGAAGTTTTCCAAATGCTCTTTTTATCAATCGAAGATTCACTACTTAGGGCATGTCATCTCTGGCGAAGGCATTGTCGTGGATCTAGCCAATGTCAAGGCTATTATGGAATGGCCTGTGCCGATGAATGTCCCGGAAGTGCGTAGCTTCATGGGTTTAGTAGGATACTATCGATGGTTCATCGAGGGGTTTTCGAAGATAGAAAATCCGATCACATAATTGCAGAAGAAAAACAAGAAGTTTGTTTGGACCGAGAAATGCGCGGAAGCATTTCGGAGGCTCAAGGAGTTTTTGACAACAACACCGATACTAAAGGTCCCAGACATGGACGTGGACTTATTGGTATGCACTGATGCATCCAAGGAAGGCTTAGGCAGAGTCTTGATACAAGACAGATGCGTGATCGCTTACATCTCAAGGAAACTGAGAAGGCATGAGGAGAACTACGCGACACACGATTTGGAGTTGTTAGACATCATGTATGCCTTGAAGGTTTGGAGACACTACCTTGTTGGACAAAAATTTGAACTAAAGACCGACCACTGTGGAATACAACACATCTTTACACAAAGCGACCTGAACGTGCGACAATGGCGTTGGTCGGAATTGCTTAGCGAGTACGACTTCGAGATTACTTACATAAAAGGAACAGTGAACCAAGTGGCAGACGCATTGAGTCGGAGATCGCGCATCTTTTTGGTGTTGCCTCTTCAAATGAATCTACGTGAAAATATTCTAACCTTACAGCGTGACGATGACTGGTACAAAGAGGTCGAGGATTTTATCGGACAAAACACAATAATGGTACCACGATTTGAAGGATTTTCATTTGATAGCGATGGTTTATTGAGCTTTAAAAATCGGATCTACGAACCGCCGAATGACGAGTTGAGGATGTTGATCCTGAGCGAGGCTCATAGACCAATTTACATAGCTCACCTGGGAGTCACGAAGATGAGGGCAGACATTAAACCCTTATTCTTCTGGAAGGGAATGAAGGCAGACATAGCCAACTATGTGGCCAGATGTCTAGAATGTCAGCAGGTAAAGGCTGAACATAGACACCCAGCAGGATTATTACAACCACACGCTACTCCTGAATCGAAATGGGAGGTTATTTCGATGGATTTTATTGTTGGATTTCCACTGACGGCAAGGAGACATGACTCGATTTTCATAGTAGTAGACACTCTGACGAAGAGTGCTCACTTTATTTCTGTTCGTACGACGTATCAGGCACCTGACATAGCTAGAGTTTTCATCAGTGAGATTGTGAGGCTGCATAGCGTGCCTAAGAGGATTATATCCGATCAAGAATCGGTGTTTACTAGATGATTTTGGATGAATTTCTAAGAGGCCTTGGGAACCCAACTTAACTTCAGTACTACGTATCACCCGGAGACTCACGGACAGACCGAACGAACAAACCAGACCTTGGAAGACATGTTGCACATGTACATAATGGACCAACAAAAGCGTTGGGAAGAATTCTTGCCACTGGTGGAATTTGCTTATAACAACAGTTACCAGAGCACCATTAAGATGGTACCTTTCGAGTTTCTTTATGGGCGACTGTGTTGGGCACCTTTGACTTGGGATCGTCTTGCAGATATGATCCAGGTGGGACCAAAAGCGATCCAAGAATTGGAAGATTAAATGAGAACTTTAAGACAAAGGATCAAGGAAGCACAGGATTGACAGAAGAGTTACGATGATGCACGTCGTGTCAACCATAGTTACGTTGTGGTGATCGAGTCTTTTTGCGGCTGAAACCGCATAAGAGTTCAATCTAGTTTGGGAAAAGGGGGCTAAACTATATCCTAGGTTCGTGGGATCCTACGATATTTTGGAAAAGAGAGGCCTGTGGATTGATGACTAGCCTTGCCTGATTCTTGAGGCGTATGCATGATGTATTTCATGTCTCTATTGAGACTTTATGATTAGTGATCCTTCACATGATTTGACTTGAGCACCTTGTGGGTGTCGGACGAGGGTGCGCTCACGACTGAGCTGATCTGCATCTTGGATCATCGCATTCGACAACTACGGCATCGAACAGTAGATCAGGTCAAGGTCCAATGGGACAACTATAGTCTACACTCGGCGACCTGGGAGGATGCATATGATATGCGTCAACAGTTTCCATTTTTGTTTTATAGATAGACTTATGATACTGTGATACACTTATTCAGCATTTTTACTATGAAACTTCAGGACGAAGTTTAGACCAAGAGGGGGTGTATGTAACATCCCTCTCTAACGCACTGAGCGAACTTATTCTTAGAGGACACTTGCTCGTAAGTGATCTGGATTATTATGCTATTAAAACATTTGATTTTGATTATGAGGCGTTATGGGTTGATGACTTGGTTTAACTGCATTGACATAGACAGGTGTTATTGACTCGATTTTACTGAGTGTGTAGGATTTTGGACCTCGAGGATGTAGAGGCATCAATTGAACCCCTTGGACTCTGGATCAAGTTAGGGAGTGTACCATTGGGGTTTGATTGTTTTATTGTAATATTAGTGCATCTGATCAGATGATATGATATGGATATGTTCTGACATGATTTGTTGATGATGCAGGCAGACGATAGCTTGCCGACTAGACTCACATGTGGAGTAAAGGGGTCATGCATGACTGCCAGAGATGTCAAGGGAGAGGTGTGGACAACAACCCTGCCACAGCCTACTAGCACTCCTGTCGTGGCTCGAACTGTAGGTTAATGTTTACTTAGTTCGAGAGGACCCACGATGTCGTGAGGGCAGACTGCGACAGTCACTCACGATGATTCTAAGGGGTGCGCAATAAGGTGGGGGCCTTATTCCTTAGAGGTCCTTAGTCTCCCACAAGTTCACCTCGCGTAGTATTGACCCCAGGGGTTATTGATTTCTACCAAGTCAGTCAAGAGGCGAGTGGCACCCTTGGAGCACGTAGTGCGTCCTGAAGGGCATGTCGCGCAAGGGAAATAGATTATGGCGAGTGGCACCCTTGGAGCATGTGGTGAATCCTGAAGGGCACGTCGCGCAAGAAAAATAGAAAGAGGCGAGTGGCACCCTTGGAGCACATAGTGCGTCCTGAAGGGCACATCGCGCAAGGAAACAGATTACGGCGAGTGTCACCCTTGGAGCACCTAGTGCGTCCTGAAGGGCACGTCGTGTTTTTTTGATAAATGAATGAACCTAGACGGCCTTAGGATGAACAATGTGATAAGAACTTTTAAAAAAAACAGTTTCCCTAATAAAATGTCGCCCATCACGAAAATTAAGGTCTAGGTCTAAATCATGCT
>ML793508.1:220749-231492 GCA_009831015.1 Picea engelmannii
CATATATTACACCTGAAATTTATTCTACTCTCAATTCTACGGTTATATTGGTATATGATTGAAATACATGTTGGGACAGATAGTTGATGAGTGGCACATGCATGAGGTGTATGGTATGGTGATGTTGGTACATCTTGATGAGTCATAGTTTGATCTATAGTTGATGTCATATTGCTGACGTGGAAGTCTCGTACTACTGACTAGGTTGGTCGTTCTCACATGTGGCAGGAATGTACTGACACATGGCAAGTCCATATGGTCTGACTGTGCAGACTGTACTGCTGATGTGGTAGGGTCATACAGTTTGATTGTGTAGACCATATTGTTGACGTGGAAGGGTCGTACAGTCTGACTGTGCAGACTGTATTGTTGATGTGGCAGGGTCATATAGTCTGACTGTGCAGACCGTACTGCTGACATGGCAGGGTCGTACAGTCTAACTGTGCAGACCGTATTGCTAATGTGGCAGGATCATATAGGTGATGTGGAAATTCCACAAAGGTGACGCGGTAATGTCGTACAGGTGACATGGAAATGTCGTACTAACACATGGCGGGGTACAGGTGACATGGTAGAGGGTGATGTGGCAGAGGGTGACCTATTCGGCTTCGACACGTGTCGGGGTGTGGGATGAAATGTGTGGTGCCATGTGGCCCAGTCATGGGCTGCCACATGGCACCCTCCTCCATGATTTAAAAATGGTGTTGGGACTCCATAGGTCTTGAACCCGTGACCTCTGGGCATGCGAGAGACTTGGTGCAAGCTGGGCTACTTACCTGCCTCCCACGTGAACATTAACCATATACCACTTAATTAATATTTAAGTTAGCACCATGGTAAGTTTCAGGAGGTGGAAATGTTGGGGCTTAGCCCCAGCCCTCGAGACCTACCATGCGACCCAACCACATGACCACGACACGCGGACTCCAACAGACAAGCACCCTTGCGGTCGGCGCTTGGCCACATGGGCCGCGCGACCACTACCTCCACCAGAAGGGGTGATAAGTCCCCTAAAGGTTCTACTAATCACCACAATTTGTGGACAGCGCGCAGTGCTGAGATTTTGGGCACAAAAATGCCCATGAGCTAGGTTGGTCGCACAAAGGTGCGTTTTGTGAGCAGGGACAACAAAGAAACTTGGGAAAACATCCAGAGAGTGATTTTGACTCAGTTTTTTGCCAAACTAGGTGCAGGAAGATCCCAACTAGGGGTTTTTGGACATTCTGGAGCCAATGGAGCCATCTATTTTTCATTTTGAGTAGTGAAAGGGACTAGTTTGGAAACTTTGAGCATTAAAGAGAAAGACCCAAGGGAATTTGAAACGGAAGATGTATCCCAAGAGAGGGGTGAAATCCTAACAAATTTCAAGGTTAAGTTGGTTAATTGGATGGTTGTTTATGAATTTTAAACCTGCTCATGATTAAGAAAAAAAAACGCAAGTTTTAAGTGTGGTAAAATGATCCTATTACCCAAGAACATCAATACAAATGAAATTTTAAAGGGACCCAAGATTTAACCATTTCATATTAGTAGTGATCCAAAATTATGTACTCTAATTTGCTTATGTCAACTAGCAATAAAATTTCATTGAGAAATTAAAAGACAACAACTATCAAGTTTTCTTCTAGATCTTGCTAATACATACCATGGGAATTAAATTGGATTTACAACACAATTTAAGAGGTATTTCTACCGCTTTTATTATACAATAAAACAAAAACCTTAATGCAATTACAATCTCAAATGAAATACTGTAATCGGCGAAAAATTATGAAGTCGAAGATGGTCTTCCGCAATGGCGCTCCTTCTGACCTTATGCTTGCTAATCGTTGAGACATCACTGGTACCTCCCATCCAACGATAGGGTTACTCTTCTTCCTCCTTAGACCCCCGAGCCACAAAGGGAAAACACACACACACAACCAGAAATCCTCTAGCTCCCAGCTCGCCTCGCAAGGTAGAGCCACCACTCTCTCTCAAGCTGGGTATCCCAACTCTCACAAGTAAAACTAGTCAAAAAATTTGCAGCATAACTTTACTCATAACCAGTCTAATCCATATCTCAACTCAACCATTTGTTTTATAGAATTTTACCACACTTTCACAATTTATTTGCTTTTCAATTAAAATAATTTAGAATTGTCTCCCCCATACACTCGTCACCCATTCCCCAATTTGCACAACTAAATCCACATTTTATTTTAATAAAAATTAATTTCGCTCAACCATCCTAAAAGTGCTCCTAAAATCACTCCTAGTTGTCCCTTTATTCCCTTTATTTCCAATTAATAACTAATGCCTTTCTAAAACTGAGTTGAGTTAAAATAGGAATCTTCTCCTAGTTAGACTATTGTGAACTAGACTTTAGATTCCTTTCTATGTGTACCCGTTCCTTTAGCTTTATTCCATTTTTACCTTAAATTCCAATTTGGTAATTACTTGCACATATGTGTATTGATCACTCTTTAGATTTATTTTATTTTCATTGATTTCTTAAATTGATTTATTTCATCCCCTTATTATTTAATTTATAAAATTAGTTTTTAGTCTTCTCACTAACTTAGAATTAGGCTTAATTAATTTTTTATTTGCAAAGGCTTGGACCCTCAGGGATTATGATTAATAAATTCATTCTTTAATTAATTAATTAATTCGGCAATGCTCAAGATTCGCTCAAAGTTTTTTAGGCCACCTACATTCATTGACTCAAATTTTAATTCTGTGACGTGCCCTTCAAGACATACTCTATGATCCAAGGGTGCCACTCGCCTTTGATTCAATTTATGATTACACGACGCGCCCTTCTAGATTCACTTCGTGCTCCAAGGGTTCCACTCGCCTTTGACTAGTTTTGGTAGTTGTCCAGCCCCTGGAGTCAGCACTCCATTCGGGTGATTTGTGAGAGACTAAGGGATTCTAAGGAATAAGGACCCTGCCTTATTGTGTGCCCCTTAGAATCTTCGTGAGCGAATCTCTTAGTCTTCCCTCATGACATCGTGGACCTCTCAAAATAGGTAATCGTTAACCTACAATTCAAGCCATGAAGGGAATGCTAGTAGGTTGTGTCAGGGATTAATCCACACCTCTCCATCAATATCTGGTTTATGTGCATGGCCCCTTTACTCCTTATGTGAGTCAGATTAGCAAGAAATTGTCAACCTACATTCATCAACAAAACACTGTCAGTGATCCATAAACAACATCATAATATAAACGATCATATGTCACATATGCATAAATGAAATACTCAAACCAATACAATCCACTCCTTGACTCAATCCAAAGTCCAAGGAGGTCCAGTTATGCCACCGGCATCCTCAATCTATCAAGTTTCGTGCACACTCGGGGAAAACTCGTCAATAGCATATGTCAATACATAGATATCAAAAAACATAAATCATAATCCATCAACATCATCATAAGAATCCATAAGTGAAACAGATAACCATATATTATAACCGGATCACTTGCATGCAAGTGTCCTCAAATAATAAGTCAATATCATGTGCTCGCAAGAGCAGGATGTTACATACACCCACTCTTGTTTTAAACTTCGTCCCGAAGTTGTACAATATATAAATGCAGTAAATAAATCATCTGACAAGATCTATATGTGTAACTATCAAATAAATATGGAAACTGTTGGCGCATATCATATGTGTCCTCCCAGGTGGTCGAGTGTGGACTATAATTGTCCCACTGGACCTTGACCTAATCAATTGTTTGACACCATAGTTGTTGAATGTGATGGTCTAGAATACAGATTGGCTCCGCCGTGAGTGCACCCTCGTCCGACACCTGCAAGGAAATCATGTCAATCACATGTGTAGGATCACTAACATAATGTCTCAAAACAGATACATGAAAAAGATCGTGCATACGACTCAAAGAATCAGGCAAGGCTAGTCGATAAGCCATGGCCCTTTGTTTTCCACAACTTCAAAAGGTCCCACAAACCTAGGAGAGAGTTTAACACCCTTTCCAAACTTAATCGAGCTCTTGTGCAATTTCACCCGCAAGAAAACTCGATCGCCAACTTCATAATTACAGTCAATGCGATGCACATCAGCATAACTCTTATGTCAATCTTGCGCTTCTTTAATCCTTTGTCTTATCGTTTGCATTTGTTCTTCCATTTCTTGGATCGATTCTGGTCCTACCAAGACCCTATCCTCAAGTCGATCCCAGTGCAATGGTGTCTGACACGGTCACCCATAAAGAAACTCAAATGGTGCAACATTAATGGTGCTTTGATATTTGTTGTTGTGTTCAAACTCTACCAGTGGCAAGAACTCTTCCCAACACTTATGTTGGTCCATCATGTATATACGCAATATATCCTCCAAAATTTGGTTCATTCTTTCTGTCTTCCCATCTATCTCAGGGTGATATGTTGTACTAAAGTTCATTTGTGTCCCCAAGGCCTCTTGGAAACTAGTCCAAAAACGTCTTATAAACATCGATCCTTGATCGGATATGATCCTTCTAGGCACGCCATGTAATCTCACAATATCGTTGATAAAAAATCTAGCTATGTCTGGCACCTGATATGTCGTGCGCACAGGAATAAAATGTGCACTCTTCGTCAAAGTGTCAACTACCACAAAAATCAAGTCATGCCTCCTTGTTGTCAATGGAAATCCAACAATAAATTCCATCGAAATGACCTCCCATTTCGATTCTGGAATAGCATGTGGTTGTAGTAATCTTGTCGTATGTCTATGTTCAGCCTTCACTTGCTGACATTCTATACACGTCACCACGTATCCAACTATTTCCACCTTCATTCATTTCCACAAGAATAAGGGCTTAAGGTCTACCCTCATCTGCGTGACTCCTAGATGAGCCATGTACACTGCTCTATGAGCTTCTCTTAAGATCAAACTTCTCAATTCATTGTTAGGCGGTATGTAAATCTGATTATTATACCTCATCAATCTGTCGTTGTCCAATGTATATCCTTCAAAATTTGGTACCAACATGGTGTCTTGTCCGATATTTTCCTTAACCTCCTTATACCAGTCATTGTCGAATTGTATAGTTAGAATCTTTTCTTGAAGATTCGTCTGAAAATGTATCACCGAAAATATTCATGGTGTTCAACTCAACGCATCTGCCACTCTGTTCATTGTTCCTTTTATTAATTAATATCAAAATCGTATTCGCTAAGCAATTCTAACCAACACCTTTGTCATGTGTTCAAGTCACTTTGCGTAAAAATGTGCTGAAAACCACAGTGATCTATTTTTAGTTCAAATTTTCATCCAATCAGGTAGTGTCTCCACACTCTCAAGACATACATAACGGCTAATAACTCCAAATCATGCATCGCGTATTTTTCCTCATGCTTTCTTAATTTCCTTGAGATATAACTGATCACTCGACCATCTTGCATCAAGACTTCGCCTAAGACTTCCTTGGATGCGTCTGTGCATACCAAGAAATCCTCATCCATGTCGAGGACTTTTAGTATCAGCAATGTCATCAACAGATCCTTGAGCCTTCGAAATGCTTCCACGCATTTCTCGGTCCATACAAACTTCTTGTTTTCCTTCTGCAGTTTCGTGATTGGATTTGTTATTTTCGAAAAACCTTCAACGAACCATCGGTAATATCCTACTAAACCCATAAATCTATGTAATTATGGTATGTTCGTTGCCGTAGGCCATTCCATAATAGCCTCTACCTTCGTTGGATCCACAGCTATTCCTTCACTGCAGATAACATGCCCTAAGTAATGAATCATGAATTGATAAAAAAAGCATTTTGACAGTTTCCCGTATAATTTGTTTTCTCGTAAACACTGTAGTACCAAGCGAAAATGTTCATCATGTTCTTCCGTCATCCGATAATATATCAATATGGCATCAATGAATACTTGAACAAACTTGTCCAAGTATTCACATAACACCCCATTCATCAAGCTCATGAATACCCCTAGGGCGTTTGTCAATCCAAATGGTAAAACAATAAACTCATAATGTTTGAACCTCATCTTGAATGTTGTCTTAGGAATGTCTTCCTCTTTGATCCGTAACTGGTGATATCCTAATCTCAAGTCGATCTTTGAAAACATCGTCACGCCTTTCATCTGATCAAACAAATCGTCTATTCTTGGTAATGGATATTGGTTCTTGATCATTGCCTTGTTCAATTGACGGTAGTCAATACAAAGTCTCCACGACCCATCCTTCTTATTTATGAAAATAACAGGTGCACCCCAAGGGGACACACTTGGAAGAATAAGTCCTAGGTCCAACAACTCCTTCATTTATATTTTCAACTCATGTAACTTAGGTGTCGACATCCGATAAGGCGTTATTGCTATCGGTTCAGTTCCAGGTTTCAATTCAATGGTAAACTCCAGCTCTCTTTCGGGCGACAAACCTGGTAACTCTTCTGGGAACACATTCGCAAACTCTCATACTACCAGAAGGTTTTCTAATCCTTCCACCATGCCCTTGTCATTTCATGCTAATATTTCATATAGCTTTCATCCTTTGCACATGCTCTTTTTTAGTTGTAGGGAAGAAATGAACCTCATGGACACTCCGTGGTTTCTTCCTACAATCACTCTTCTCTATCCCTCATCATTTGTCAAACTCAATCATTTCTTCTTACAGTTGAGTATCGCATCATGTGATTCCAACCAGTCCATACCGATCATGAAATCATAAGATCCTAAGATCGTGACGTACAGTTTGGCCTTCATTACAAAATCTCCCAAGTTAAGGGTACAATCTATGACCCTTCCTCCAACCTTTTTCTTGGCACCCAAATCCATTTCCATGTATCTAAACTTGTCATGTTCGATTGCCTTTACCTTAATTCTCTTCAGGGTTGCACTATCAAAATACTCAAATTTTGGTCAGCGATGGTACCTGGCGTCTCGAGAATAGTGGACTAGTGCTCGGCCTAAAGGTTATTCATCACTACATGAATCTTGTGGGCCTTGCCCAAATCTCCAACTGTAGTGTGTCCAGCTGACCCAGCTGCTCTATCCCTCTCAACCGAACAATCTCGTTGGTAATGTGGCTCTACACATGTCCAACATTCGATCTTTGACCCAGTACTTTTGGTCCCCGAAGTAGAAGTTGTCAGCCTACTATCTTGAAACCCTCGTTTGTTCTGTTGAACAGTCCTAAATTGTTGTTGTTGCGGACGATGTTAGTGTTGGTGTTGTGGTCCTCTGTAGGGAGTCCACTATTGAGGATCTGATCGTCGTGGAATTGTGAATGTGCATCCTCTAGGTGTGTCTCGATACCTGATGGATGTCTAGTTGGGGTCTGATGTTGTTGCACACCATATGTTTCATGTCCCGTCGGTCTCGCAGGAGTCTTGCCCTGACCCTCGCTGATCATCTCTTCCTCAACTATGAGGGCCTTCTGGACTACATGATGCAACGTTTGAGGCATTAGGATCCTCACCTTCGCACGAATGCTTACGTTAAGGTTGAACGCAAACTTGTTGACCTTGATCTTCTCGGTGTTCGGATGTGGAGCATACCTAAGAAGCTCCATGAATCGGGCCTCATACTTAGGCACCATACAAACACCCTGTCATAAGGCATTGAACTCATTGAGATGGCGCTCAATGAATTCCTTTGACAAATACCTCTCCTGGAACCGTTCCTTGAACAGTTCCCATGACACGTCTTCGACGACCACCATAGAAGAGTGCTCCCCTTCAGCTGAAAGACCACTATGTGGACCTTCATGTTGGATATGTAATCGCAAAGTGAAAAGCACATTGCCATGTTCTCCAACCAAGCCTCAGTGGCTGAGTCGTTTGTGGCACCCATGAACTCGAGAAACTTAACCTTCTCGAGTTCTCTGTGAACATTACCACTGCCAACTGGAGCGTGTTGTGAACCCTCATTAGGTACAGGCGCCCTGGTCTCATCTCTATCTAGTTGGTTAATCAAGGCCTCCAACATCCTCTGAAAGAACCTCATTAATCCAACCACATCACCCACAACAATATGCTCCCGTCCAATGACTTGTTCTTCTCCTTGGGGTTTAGACCCCTCTGGAATGGATGCTACTGGAGGCATCGCACCTCCTCCCCTAGCACCATGTCGTCTGCCTCCACGACGTCCTCTAACCATGATTTACCTGCAAGGACACAATTCAATTTAATTAGCGATAAATTATTAAACAAGTTTTTAACATAATGGAAGGTGTAATGATCCCAACCCGCTCTAAAACCATATTTAACAACCCCTCTGTTACGACAACAAAAAGTGAGGTATAAAAGGTAATTATTTTTTATTTTATCTTTTTGCATTAGGATATTAAATTTGTTACAACATAATAAACAACATCGTGATTGATACATCAACATCACTGAAACGACACATCTGCAGTGTATCATCATAATTAACAGAGACACAAAATCATCACATCAATAGTGACTCAATCAACGCATCATCATCATTAATAACAGCACAATCAACACATCACGATCAACTGAAGCAAAAACAATAATGTTCAACCATGTCACTGAGCATTAAAAGAACTACCCTCCCAACCTATCCTGCATGGTTAGGACCTCCAAGACACATAAGCAACGCTCAAGCCCAGGATTCATCCGATTGATTTTGACCATTTAAGGTCTTAGGGATGGCGATTGTTCTAAGGAACAAGGAGGTGTCTAAATCCTACTAAATTAATCACGCCTCATAACTCTAGACTAGACTATCAATCATACATCAACATAGTTTCACTAGCGCAAGAGTAATCTAGTTACTTAATCAAACATGCATCGAAATTTTTTCAGTGGCACAACGGGTTATTCTACTATACTTATCATTTCAAGCAACAATGAGTATAAATGAGAAAAGAACATTTCATAATAGTATGATAATTCACGAGCATAAATACCATCTTGAATGCAAGTGGTTTTAGCTATACATCTCATTGATATCTTTTATGTGTATGTAAGGAAAGGGTGTAGTTTACAAATCATTAAGAGAACCCATAAGAACATTCATCTTCTTAAGCAATACTTTAATGTTAACACATGAATTTCTTTAGAATTCATTAGTAGGCTAATAAAACCATTTGTACTGGCAATAGACCTAGAACATTAATAAACAAATCAACAACCATTGTTGTGCATCCAAGTTAAAGGTCTAGGGAAGGATCCCAACTTTTAAACAAGGTAAGGTTTCAATCCTATGCCTACTCCTTTAAGAAGACCCAATTTATCCATCAATAAAGAACTTATATTCTATGATAAAAACTCTGTAATATTTATGAGGAAAACCAAGTCTAAGTTATACCTACAAGGAAGAGACTAGCCTTTAAAGTTTTAATTGGGGTTGTGTTTCTATTCTCGAGTCACGAGAATATTGAATCTTCTTGCACCATGCATACCATCTCAAGATTATAGGTAATGCATAGTCATTAAATTATAAAAGTGGGTAGCATCAATAATAATAACGATATTTAACCCATAACTTTTAAAATCTCGACCATGGAACCCAATAGATCATTTCAAATCCAACATTTCACAAGCTATACAAGCCTTGTATGAAAGGAGAGGGAGGAAAGTGAGGGTGCGCTAGCAACATGAATTATGTCAAGGTTGAGCGATCAGTGGACGCATTAGTGATCCATGGGATCAATATGCTCAAAAATCAAAGTACTCGAAATTTCTTCAAAATGGACTCGTACGTAGGCCTCATCCTCATGATCCCAATGCAACTTGAATGGGTTCAAATGGACGTCGTATGCGAGAGATATCGCGTTATGTCTATTTTGTCCAACAGGCAAAAATTTTGCTAACTATACAGTCTGTACAGTCTAACGTGGCAGGCTCGTACTGCTGACTGTGCAAACCATACTGACACGTGGTAGTGTTGTACTGCTAATGTGGCAGGGATATTCTATTGAATGTGCAGTGTCGTACTGATGACTGGGTTGACTGTACTAACACGTGGCAGGATCGTACTGACACATGGCAGGGATGTATTGTTGGTGTGGCAGTGTCGTATTGTTGACTGGGCTAGCCATACTGACATGCGGTAGTACCATACTGACATGTGGCAGGGTCATACGGTCTGACTATGCAGACCGTACTGTTGACGTGGCAGGGTTGTACAGTCTGATTGTGCAGACCATACTACTGACATGGCAGGGTCGTATAGTATGACTATGCAGACTGTATTGCTAATGTGGCAGGGTCATACACTCTGACTATGAAGATCGTACTGTTGATGTGGCAGGGTCATATATTCTAAATGTGTAGATCGTACTGCTGACGTGGCAGGATTGTACTGTTGATGTGGCAATGTCGTATAGGTGACGCGGAAATGTCGTACAGGTGATGTGGCAATTTCATACAGGTGATGTAATAACGCCTCACTGACACATGGCAGGGTACAGGTGACATGGAAAAGGGTGATGTGTTAAGAACCTGAATAGATCTACAAATATAATCACCACAATTACTGAATACACAATAGATCCACAAAGCAAGATAGAAGAAACCACACTTTATTATTACCAAACCCTTGAGATAGGGCAACACCGTACAATGGATCCTATTATGGAAGGGATCCTCTCTTGTTCACTTGCCTCTTCAAGGGGGCATCCTTCTATTGAGCTACCGCTCCAAATACAATACTTCTCTTCATGTCTCATTACATTGTTTGAACCCCTTTATATAGTGCTACCATCACCTAAGAACATTCTAGAGGAGGAATCTTCTAGAAGTAGAACCTTCTAAGAAATCCTCTTA
>ML793508.1:233802-257930 GCA_009831015.1 Picea engelmannii
GGGCCTTATTTAATAATATAGTGGACCTAGTCCACCTTACATTGAATGACCTCCACTATTATCACTATGGGCCCTCTAGGCCCCCCCACTACCTCTCTAACTACCTTACAGTATGACTATGTAGACTGTATTGCTGACGTGGCAGGGTCGTACACTCTGACTATGCAGATCGTACTGCTGACGTGGCAGGGTCATATATTCTAAATGTGTAGATCGTACTGCTGACGTGGTAGGATCATACTGTTGACATGGCAATGTCATATAGGTGACGCGGAAATGTCGTACAAGTGATGTGGCAATGTCATACAGGTGATGTAATAACGCCTCACTGACACATGGCAGGGTACAGGTGACATGGCAAAGGGTGATGTGGTAGAGGATGACCTATCCGACTTTGACACGTGTCAGGGTGTGGGACGAAATGTGTGGTGCCATGTGGCCCAGTCATGGGTTGCCACATGGCCCATTCATGGGCTGCCACATGGCACCCTCCTCCATGGTTTAAAAGTGGTGTTGGGACTCCATATGTCTTGAACCCGTGACCTTCGATCATGGGAGAGAATTGGCGTAGGTCGGGCTACCAGCTTGCCTACCACATGAACCTTAACCATATACCACTTAATTAATATTTAAGTTAGCATCATGGTAAGTTTCGGGCGGTGGAAGGGTCGGGGCTTAGCCCCAGCCCTCAAAACCTACCATGCAACCCAACCACATGACCATAAAGCGCAGACTTCAACAGACTAGCACCTTTGTGGTCGGTGCTTGGCCACATGGGCCACGCGACCACTACCTCTGTTGGAAGGGGTGCTAACTCGCCTAAAGGTTCTACAAATCGCCACAATTTTTGGACTACGCGTAGTGCTAAGATTTTGGGAATGGAAACACCCATGAGCTAGGTTGGTCACACATAGGTGCATTTTGGCGAGCAGAAAGAGCAAAGAAACTTGGGAAAACTTCTAGAGAGTGATTCTGACTCAGTTTTTTGCCAAACCAGGTGTAAGAAGAGCCCACCTAAGGGTTTTTGGACATTTTAGAGCCAATGGAGCTATCTATTTTGTATTCTAAGTAGTGAAAGGCACTAGTTTTGAAACTTTGAGCATTAAAGAGAAAGACCCAAGGGAAGCTAGAACGGAAGATGTAGCCTAAGAGAGGGGTGAACTCTTTAAAAAAATTATGGGTTAACGTGGTCAATTGGATGGTTGTTTATGATTGTTAAACCTACTCATGATTAAGAAAAAAAAAACTCAAGTTTTAAGTGTGGTAAAATGATCCTATTACCCAAGAACATCAATAAAAATGAAATTTGAAAGGGACCCAAGCTTTAACCATTTCATATCAGTAGTGATCCAAAATTATGTGTACTCTAATTTGCTTATGTCAACTAGCAGTAAAATTTCATTGAGAAATTAAAAGACAAGAACTATCAAGTTTTATTCTAGATCTTTACCAATACGTAACATGCCAATTAAATTGGATTTACAACACCATTTAAGAGGGATTTCTAAAGCTTTTATTATACAATAAAAAATGTTTCTTAATGCAATTACAATCTCAAATGAAATACCGTAACCAGCAAAAAATTCTGAAGTCGAAGATGGTCTTCAGCAATGGCGCTCCTTCTGACCTCCTTCTTGTTAATCATTGAGACTTCACCGATACTTCCCAGCCAATGCTAGGGGTACTCTTCTTCCCCCTTTGCCCCCTGAGCCGCAAAGGGGCCACACACACACACAACCATAAATCTTCTAGCTCCTAGCTCACCTCGCAAGGTAGATCCACCACTCTCTCTCAAGTTGGGTATCCCAACTCTCACAAGTAAAACCAGTCAAAATTTTTGTAGCATAACTTTACTCATAACCAGTCTGATCCATCTCTCAACTCAACCATTTTTTTTATAGAATTTTCCCACACTTACACAATTAATTCGCATTTCAGTTAAAATAATTTAGAATTATCTCCCCCATACACTTGTCACCCATTCCCCAATTTGCACAATTAAATCCACATTTTATTTTAATAAAAAATAATTTTTCTCACCCATCCTAAAAGTGCTCTTAAAATCACTCCTAGTTGTCCCTTTATTCCCTTTATTTCCAATTAATGACTGACACCTTTCTAAAACTGAGTTGGGTTAAAATAGGAATCTTCTCCTAGTTAGATTATTGTTAACTAGACTATATATTCCTTTCTATGTGTACCCATTCCTTTAGCTTTATTCCATTTTTACCTTAAATTCCAATTTGGTAATTACTTGCACATATGTGTATTAATCACTCTTTAGATTTATTTTATTTTCATTGATTTCTTAAATTGATTTATTTCATCCCCTTATTATTTAATTTATAAAATTAGTTTTTAGTCTTCTCGCTAAATTTGACTTAGGCTTAATTAATTTTTTATTTACAAAGGCTTAGACCCTTAGGGATTATGATTAATAAATTCATTCTTTAATTAATTAATTAATTAATTCGGCAGTGCTCAATATTTTACAAGGTTTAACATTCTCTCAAAGTTTTCTAGGCCACCTAGATTCATTGACTCAAAGTTTAATTATGTGATGTGCCCTTCAAGACACACTCTGTGCTCCAAGGGTTCCACTCGCCTTTGATTCAATTTATGATTACGTTACGTGCCCTTTAAGATGCACTCTATGCTCCAAGGGTGGCACTCGCCTTTGGCTGGTTTTGGTAGTTGTCCAACCCCTAGAGTCAGCACTCCATTCAGGTAACTTGTGAGAGACTAAGGGCTTCTAAGGAATAAGGACCATGCATTATTGTGTGCCCCTTAAAATATTTGTGAGTGATTGTCTCAGTCTGCCCTCACGGCATCATGGACCTATTGAACTAGGTAATCGTTAACCTACAATTAGAGCCACGGCAAAAGTGCTAGTAGGTTGTGTCAAGGATGTTGCCACACCTCTCCCTCAATATCGGGTTTATGTGCATGGCCCCTTTACTCCTTATGTGAGTCAGAATAGCAAGCAATCGTCAGCCTGCATCCATCAACGAAACATTTTCAATGATCCATAAACAACATCGTAATATAATCGATCATATGCATAAATGAAATACTCACACCAATACAATCCACTCCCTAACTCAATATGGAGTCCAAGGAGGTCCAGTGATGCCATCGGCATCCTCAATCTGTCAAGTGTCCTGCACACTCAAGGGAAACTCGTCAATAGCATCTGTCAATACATATATATCAAACAACATAAATCATAATCCATCAACATCATCATAAGAATCCATAAGTGAAACAGATAACCATATACTATAACTGGATCACTTGCATGCAAGTGTCCTCAAAGAATAACTCAATATCATGTGCTTGCAAGAGCGGGATGTTACATAGTACAAGAAATAAAAGAAGATCAGATGAACAAAGAACAGGTTCGAGAAATTGTACTTTCAGGAATTGTACTACAAGATGAATCCACATATAGAATTCTTTTGGAAGCCTTTTGAATAGATTATATTAAATGGATGTGAAAGTCATACAAACTTCCACATTTCAATAAAAAAACATACTCATTTCAATCATTACATATCATACTTCTCTAAAATCAATCGACTCTTTCTTTCCACGCCAAACACACCAATATTCTCTTCTTCGTGCGATATCACCGTGCTCAAACCCACGCTCCATAGCCTTTCTTTCCATGCTTCTCTACACATGTTACACACCATTCCATGCTCCATGCAGTAGCTTGCATGTAAGTCTTGTTGGGGATGTGTTATATTCTTTGCAAGAGTATTATTGTTGGCTCGGGAAATGTGTCACATTTTTGCCTCATTTTGCATGTTGCCTCAATTATCGTGTCCATTTTTAGGCGATTTTTTGGCACATGGTTTTTTACCGATGGTTTTCTATTTTTGGTTAAGGAATTAGAGTTGTTGACTAATCCAGGTCATTGGGTTAGGGTTTTGGATGCCGTTGGCTCCTATATTTATATTGTATTGTAAACAATGTATCGGTATGAATGAATACAGAATATGTTGGTTTTCCCAGTTTGGGTTTCCAAGGGAAAAATCTTTGTGTAATGTTTGTATTTTGTATTGTATATGTTCTATTCTTTTATTGAAAATTTGTTTGAAGTAAATATTGTACAAGGTTAAAATCTACAAGTTTATTCTCCATGCACAGGTCACTCCACTCAATTTTATTCCCCATGGTTAGCGTGGGTATCTATTCTCACACAGATGGCACATGCCTTCTCTCACACAGATGGAACACACCTACTCCAAGATAGTAAACTAGTTGCATGCTTAACGCAGTAGTCAAACAAATAATCTTACAATGGACAACCCTTTACACAGGTCGCACAAATTTGCAAGTCACCTTCTCATAAATATACTCTTTCAACAACTAATATCTTCTTTGGACAGTGTGACAGCCATCGCTCTGATACCAAATGAATAATTACACCAGCACACAAATGGAGCAAATGTATTTCTCAATAATACACACCCAACTCAAACTTTATCATTAATAAGAGTAATATTTATGTTATAATATTTAGACACTTAGCAGTTAGTTAAGATGTACTTGGTATAATGTTTCGTTAGGTAAAAGTGTGTTTCTTAGTCTGTTTCTTTAGTATGCATTTGTAGTTAGGAAATCTGATGGTCACGATATGTTCCTGACATAGAGTGATCTGACGGTTCATATTCTCCTCGATCTTAATGGCCATTGATTCGTGGCTTAACACCTAATTAGTCCATGATATCTATTTAAATAGAATGTAGGGTCATTTGTCGATGATCGATTGTAAGAAACTCTCTTGTAAAATCTCTTTGTAATCTTTTTCTTTTGCATTAATAAACTGCTCCAAGTGGTTGTGTTGGTTGGGGCCGTGGATGTTTCCTCGTAGGGGTTTTACCACGTGAAAACATCTGTGTGTTGATATTTGATCTCGTTATGTGAGTGGTTACTAAAGTTGTTCGTCCTTTGTTGGAATACTTGTGTTACCGAACATGGTATCAGAGCTTGTTTGAAGACCTGCTCCTTTTGTAGATCGAGATCGTGAAGTCGGTTTCCTCGTCTCCATTTTCTTTCATTTTCGTACATTTATGGGCTGAGAGGATTGTTCCATTGCATCTAAAGCGCTCGTTTCAGTCAGGAACACTTTTCTTTTCACTCAAAAAGGTTTATGTTTTCCCAATATACGGCTATTTTAGTCAGATCCAAAGGTATAAAGCCTGAATACGCATTTTTTAATTTTTTGCAGAGTATCATTTTGGTTTTATTTTGGTTTTGTATTATTTATTTCCGGGTTGCTACTCTTTTAGATTTGTGTATTCTATTTTCCCCGCGCCCTGTGCAATATCGGAAAATCAGAAACAGATAGGAAAAGGTGCATCTTTCGGGTAAGCTAACCGAGATCTAACCCTTGTTGCCATCGAGAAGCGAAATTTTTTTCTTGTGTGAAAAGAGTTTTTTTTAGCACACTCTCAAAGGTCTTCAACAACAAAAACAATCATCTTACTAAAAAATATAATATGTTTTGATAGACCATTTGGTTAAAAGTTGTCTTATTAAGTAAGAGGTCTTGAGTTCAAGTCTATCTTTTGTTACTTTTTTTGAAAAAATTCATGTTAAAATTGTAAAGTGTATTTCACTTCAAGTATAAAAGTGAATCACTATAAGTAGCTTTAATATTTTATTTTAAAGTTATTTATTTTGCATGCAGCTTTTCTTTTATAAAGTAACTTTATTGTAAAAGTGGTCCCCACTTCTCTTTATAAAAGTGGGTCACTTCATAAAGCAACTTACACTATCACATGGTCCTTTGGTTACCGTTTATGTTTTTTTTCTAAAGGGCATAACTCTCACATATGAAGTCCGTTTTCAGTACCATTTTTTTTAAAACCGCATAACTTTTTGAGATATTTCCATCCAAATCATCAGTTTCAGTTTTTAAATCCAAATTATCTTCATATTTAATATGGCTTCTACAGCTAAACTCTTGCTTACCAGCACCAACTACTTCCAATGGAAATCTCATATGGAAGATTTATTAAGAAGTAAAGGCTTGTACCGGATTACCTTTGGAAAGGAAAAAGCACCCACCGATGATGATAAGAAATTCAAATGGGCTAATAGGAGTGACGAAGCACGTGGACTAATCGGAATGTCCATCTCTCCTGATTTAAGGTTCCACCTTAAAGAAATCGATGACCCCGAAGAAGCTTGGGAAAAGATTGAATCAGTGTTTGGTAAACTCAATATTGTTTGAGCACAACAGTTAGAAAATAAAGTATTGACCTTAAGTCCAAGTGATTTTTCTTTACTTGGAGACTATCTATCTAATTTTAAAACACTCAAAATTTTATGTGAATAATGTGACATAAAAATGGAGGAAGAGCATTGCATCTATCTTATTCTTTTCAAACTAGGTAGTGCATATTTTGTGTTTGTATCTACCTTTTATGCCATGAGAGAGGCTCTAGGGAAAGCTTATCAAAAACCCACTCTTGAGTCCTTTTATGTTGTTTTGATTAGAGAGGAAGATAAGCTTGTACAACTTGGAGTGATCAGCACTGCAGGCACCTCCAACAAAGCCGTAGTTGCCCAGCAGAAAGATAAACCCAAGTATCCCAAGAAGCAACATCCTCGCTACAACAACAAGCAACATAAGGGTCCCAAACCCACTCAGACAGCTTCAGCTCCTAATGGTGACAAAGGAGAAAAATATAAAAATAAGAAGACTGACAGACATTGCAACTTTTGTGATAAAGATGGTCATAATGAGTCCAAATGTTTCAAGAAGATGGCAGTTTTAGAAACAACGATGAAGAAGCACAACATCAGTATTGATTCTACTTCTTATTCTTCTTCTTCTCATGGACATGCACTTTCCGCTTCTGGTTTCTCCTTCAATACAACTTCTACTTCTTCTTCTGATGAGTGGCTTATTGATTCTGGAGCATCTTATCATATGGCTAAGGATAAAGAAATATTTTATGCTCTAAATGAATGTAACACCAAGAAAATATTTGTTGGTGATGATAGATCTCTCAATGTTGTAGGATATCGAACAGTTCAAGTAGATAATGGTCATTTCAATGATGTATTATTCGTTCCAAGTCTTTCTTGTAACCTTCTATCAGTATATCAAATCACTCATTTAGGTGATGGTAAAACTGTAGAGTTTTCACCTCACCAAGTTGTAATCAAGGATCTAAAAGATATTAAGCATGTTCTTGCAACTGGAATTGTTGATGATATTACTAGGTTGTACAAGTTTGAAAACATTGGGTCATCATCTTTTTCATCAGTTTTTGTTGCTCGTAGCGATGACTTGAGCAAACTTTGGCATGAGTGGTTTGGTCATCTAAACTATCGCTCATTGCAGCAACTATGTAATCAACAAATGGTGACAGGTCTTCCTCCTGTTTCATGAAAAGATGGTGTTTGTTCTAGTTGTGTTCTCAGAAAACATCGTCGGGACTATTTTGACAAACATGGCTCTTGGCACGCCTCAGGCCCTTTGCAGCGTGTTCATAGTGATTTGTGTGGTCCACTTTCCTCTCCTTCTTTTTCTAGGTGCAAGTATTTATTAACTGTCATTGATGATTTTTCCAGACGTACTTGGGTTTACTTCTTAAAACTTAAGAGCAAAGTTTTTGACAAGTTTTTGGCCTACAAGGCCCTTGTAGAAAAGTAATCTGGACATCAAATTCAAAAGTTAAGAATAGATAATGGAGGCGAATATGTGAACAATAATTTTACAAGTTACTGCACTACACAGGGCATCCAAATGCAACACACTGTTCCATATATACCACAACAAAATGGTGTTGTTGAGAGAAAGAACCGCACATTAAAAGAAATGGCTAATTGTATAATCCAATCTAAGGGATTAAGTCTAAAGTATTGGGCAGAAGAAATCAACTATGCAAATTACATAGTCAACCACACTCCCACAAAGGATCTTAAAAATATAACACCGGAAGAAGATTGGACTAAAATTAAACCAAATGTAAGTCACTTCCGTGTATTTGGCAGTATAGCATGGGCTCACATTCCTGATGAGAAAAGGAAAGCATTGCAACCTAAAACTGAGAAGTGTATATTTGTTGGTTATTTTGAAGATGTCAAAGGTTATAGACTTCTTCAACCACATTGTAATGAAATTATTATTAGAAGAGATGTTAAATTTGATGAAAACTTCTTGTTCCTATTATAGTTTCTTCTTCAGATGATGACAGTGAGGATGAAAATCCACTTCTGCTTGCTCACCTTCCTCCAGATGAGTCCTTTGAACCTGAACCAACACTAGATCCACCGCTTCTTAGATGGGTCCATTCAACATGAGAAGTAGTTAGTGGTCTTGTCAGTGATCCTTCATATCAGCATCGAACATGTTCACAGTTCTAGCGAGCCTCTTCTCTTTTGGATCAAGTTTCAAAGACTCATGATCCAGAGACATTTGCAGAAGCTTCAGGTCAACCAGATTGGGATATAGCAATGAATGAAGAGTATCATTCTTTAATGGCAAAAGATACTTGGGATCTTGTACCTCTTCGAAAAGGAAGAAAAATTGTCAGATGTAAATGGGTCTACATAACTAAGTATGCATCAGATGGAAGTGTTGAAAGACACAAAGCTCGGTTAGTTTCCAAAGGATTTTCCTAAGTTGAAGGAATTGACTATAATGAAACCTTTTTCCCTGTAGCCAAAATGAATTCCATCTGCCTTGTTGCCTCACATAAATGGGAGGTCCATCAGATGGATGGTAAATCCGCCTTCTTACACAAAGATTTGCAAGAAGAAATCTGCATGGAACAACCTCCTGGCTATGTCCGGAATGACTCTAGCCTTGTTTGTCACCTTAAGAAATCTCTTTATGGTCTTAAGCAAGCTCCTCGAGCTTGTTATGCCAAAATGGACAACTTTCTTATTGACACTGGATTCTCTAGATGTCATTCTGATCCTAATGTCTATACCAAGAAAGTAGGAAGCCATCTCATAATCCTTGTCCTTTATGTTGATGACCTTATCCTTACTGGTAGTGACTCAAAACTTTTAAACCATGTGAAAACCAGCCTTAAGAAGAAATTTTAAATGACAGACTTAGGTTTTTTGCACTATTTCCTTGGCCTCCAAGTTTTGCAAACCAATGAAGGAAATTTTCTTTTCCAGTCTAAGTATGCTTGTGACCTTCTTCGTTGCTTTCACATGGATGATTGTAAACCATCCCCTTCTCCCTTCCAGTCTAGAATCAAGCTTATCACCACTTGTACTTCTCCCGAAATTGATGCCACCCTGTACCGTCAATTAATTAGTAGCCTCTTATACTTAACTCATACACATCCTGATCTTTCCTTTGTTGTTGGTCTTGTTGACCGGTATATGCAAAAACCTCATGAAATCCATTAGAAAGCAGCTAAAAGGATACTTCGTTATTTTTGTGGTACAGTTCAGTTCGGGATACATTACAGTTCAGGGGGGACTCCTTTATTGGTTGGTTTCACTGATTCAGATTGGGCTGGTGACCCTGATGATCGGAAGTCTACTACAGGTTATTTTTTCAGCCTTGGTGCAGGACCTGTCACTTGGGCCTATAAGAAACAACAGGCTATTGCACTTTCTTTAGTAGAAGCAGAGTACCGAGCAGCAGTAAATGCAAGTCAGGAAGCCTTATGGCTTTGACAGATCCTTTCAGAGTTTGGATTTCAACAGCAGCATCCGACCAGTCTTTGGTGCGACAATCAGAGTGCCATCAAGCTCGCCAAATACCCAGTTCAACATCAGTGCAGTAAGCACATCGATCTACACATGCACTCCATTAGAAATCTCAAATGATCAAGTTATTGAAGTGTTATTTTTCCCTACAGAAGATCAAGTTGCAGACATTTTCACAAAGTCTCTTACAGAAGCGAAGTTTTCCAAACTTCGATCTATGTTAGGAGTTTAGGAAGTTTTCGTTAAGGGGGGATAGGCTCTAATGCCTCCTTCCTTATCCTATTATGTCACTATTGTAAATCATTCAATCCTATCCCAAGTTGTTCTTAAGGGGAGATGTTAGGATATTTAGACACTTAGGAGCTAGTTAAGATCTACTTGGTCTAATGTATCGTTAGGTAAAAATTTGTTTCTTAGTGTGTTTCTTTAGTATGCATTTGTAGTTAGGAAATACGACGGTCACAATATGTTCCCAACATAGAGTGATCTGACGGTTCCTATTCTCCTCAATCTTAACGGCCATTGATCCATGGCTTAGCACCCGATTGGTCCATGATCTCTATTTAAAGAGCATGGAGGTTCATTTGTCGATGATCGATTGTGAGAAACTCTTTGGTAAAATATCTTTGTAATATTTTTCTTTTGCATCAATAAACTTCTTCAAGTGGCCTCGTTGGTTGGGGCCATGAATGTTTCCCCGTAGGGTTTTACCATGTGAAAACATCGGTGTGTTGATCTTTGATCTGGTTATGAGTGGTTACTGAAGGTGTTTGTCCTCTATTGGAATACATGTGTTGTCGACCAATTTATACATGAGAGGAGATGTCTCATTTAATTATCATCTCCTACAATCACTCAACAATCTCTCCAATAATCTATCCACAAATCTCTCAAGCATATTTCTCTAACTCAAATTAAACCTTTGAGATACAACAACTAACAATAATTAATATAGAACAAATGATTGATTATTCCAATAATGATGGTGTTATTGTAGTTAGGAGTACCAGTGATTTGAGTATGGTTATAAGCTCGAGTGCGTAAATATGTATGAAAATGAACCATTGCATTCAAATGAATACAATGATACATTTTAGTGTTGATTTTTTCCATGTTTAAGGTATGCAAATGCAACTTTTTGTTTTTAAAATAAAATTTCAATTAATCATCAAAAAATCAAATATTTTTTATAACAATATTGATTTTTATATTTTAATTAATGTGGCCCTCGAGGTGTAGGGAAGTCAGTGATGGAGTGTGTTGTTAAGGCACTCCTTTATATGAAGTCGTCGGTTTGAAACCTTGACTTACCTTGTGTACCATGTATGGGGCATCGTGGGCACACCTAGAGGTTATAGTGGTAGGAGTCGGATAACATGACCATGTATCACGCAAGTATATGCCAGACTAGTTGTTCATTCTGCCAATCAAATATGTGTGTGTATCTGTGTGTGTGTGTGTGTGTGTGTGTGTGTGTTGATATAATCATTGCTTAATATATTGTATAATTTAAAAATATACTAGTTGATTACACATTTGTTCATTGTAATAATGTAAATCATCCATATATTTAGTAGACAACATAACATTCTACAACACTGTAAACTTAAATAGAATAAGAAACCCATTTCATTATATAGGAATAAGGGAAGCTTCGTCATACAAAATGGGACAACATAAAGATCCAATATTATCAAAATTTCAATAAGTAATTGTTACAATTATATGGACTTTAGTGTCAAACTAAATTGGGACAATCTATCCACATTAAAAACAAATGTTTGATTTTCACGAACAAACATTCCAAAATATATAAATTGTAATATCCAATTCTATTGATCATCAATCGTCATTTAATTGTTGTAATTGCTTGAGATACTTGCATGCCTTGTTTCTTCATCACTTGCAAGGGATATTTTACTTGGGTTATTTGAAATGTTTTGTTGATTGGATTATTTTATTCTGCCTCTTCATATGTCATCTATATACATAAAAATAAATTATAATTAGTATATCTACATTTATAGTATAATATACATGATTGCATAAATTGAACAACATGCCATAGTAGTGAGTGATTCATAAATAATACACATTATTTCGAAGTCGTTGTTGGTGCATCTCTCAACATATGTTTTGTTGGTGATCTGGGTGGATCATCTCAAAATTAGATAGAGTTAAAGTATTTAAAATGCAAAGTAAAGCTTACAAAGTGTAAGATCTCGTCAGCAGCTTTTCGGTGACGTTCGTTTCGGGAAAAACAGCCTCCAGATGACGAATATATCAACAGTTGAAATTTCGTCAAAGATGGTTAAAATGGTGAGAAATGGTTAAAAGAAATGTAATTTGGGGCTATGGGAATTGAACCCAAGACCTTAGAATAAGGCCACCATGACCCTGTGGTTTGGAAAAAAAAAGGGGGTGGTCAAGGTCTTAGCCCTCAACCTTGCCAACAACAAGGCCCCCCCTTGGTATTTAAATGCTATTAAAACTATGCCACATATCCAAAGTCCACAACCATATAATGCGCCAACCATATGTTAAACCCAAAACATATGTTAAAACATATCATATAAAATGCGCCCAAACCATATGTTAAAACATACCATATAAAACACGCCAACCATATATATGAAACTATATGCATATGCGGTGGGAGGAGAAGCCCGCGGGTTTGACCCCGGGACTTCCGCCCCCATAACCACCATATATACCAACGCGCCACCGCCATGAGACGTGGCAAGCAATGGCGAGGTAAACTTAAAAACTGCCGATATTGGTGGGATTTGGATAGGCGTGTGGCCTATGGCCACGCCCCCCTTTTTTTGGTTTTTCTCATTATTTAAATGAGCAATGGGCATGGATCTCGAGGAGGAGTTTTTTTTTGCAGGCAGAGACTGGCACAAAGACCGAGGTGGTTATGCACAGTGATTGAGGTGGTTTTGCATGCGGATCGAGGTGGTTTTGCACGTAGCCCGAGGTGAATTTACATGCAAATCGAGGTGATTCTGGACTGGCACGCATCCCAAGGTTGTACGGACTGTACAGAGTAGAGGCAGATTTTGGGAATTGTGCCAAGAAGGGCATTCTGAGTCCAGTTTGGAAAGATATTGAGTTTATACTCAAAATTCTCAGTTTTTCGCAGGGATTCCAGATCCAGCTTCAGTTTTTGCATTAAGGCATCCAGACAGAAAAGTGCTCGCGGAACCTTTCAGATACACAGAAAGGTATTCATGTTCATACTTAAAAGTCTTAGAATTTATTCTTGCAGTTGTTGTTGAAGTCTGTTACTATATATGTCAGACAGAAATCAAAAGTCACTTTGTAAGCATTTGAATACTTAATCTATCGGCCTTCCCATTTGGAAAGTTGCATGGAGACGTAGCGAGGGGGTCTGTTGAACTCCGTTACCAATTCTTGTTCATAGATGGTTTGCTTACATGTTTATGTGTGCTCCTATGCTTGATGGATGTTCTTTAATTTTGCATTACAAAGATGTTTAACAGTTAAAAATTCACATGCGAATAATGGTTAAAAGATCTTGAATTTTAGATCAAGTTAAATTTCAGATGAAGTTGGTATCAGAGCGAGCTTAACCATTGCTTTGTGAGTTGATGTTAACAAGATCCAAGCTTCAGCGTGGTGAAGGATAACTTGAAGAGTTTGATCCAAAGATTGGATCAAGAAGAGGAAGGATGTCTTCACCAAAAGGAGAAGAACCAGCGTCTTCTATCCCTTCTGAAGGGGAATTTCTAAAAGCTTTCATGAGAATGAAAACGATGGTAGAGGAGCTCTATGAAGATCGAAAGAAAGGTGAACAAGGTGGACCATCTCATACAGAAAGTAAAAAAGAAGGAGGTGGTGAGGAAGCCCCTAAAACCCCACCAACTTTTCCATCTTTTTTTGATGGTTCTATCCCTTCTCCATTTGAAAAACAAAAAACAAAAGTTGATCTTAATATGCCTCATTTAAAGCTTGATATTAAGTTTGAATTACCTATGTATAATGGAGAACTTAATGCTGAAAAATTGGACAATTGGATCCGTCAAATTGAAGTTTATTGTAGGATTCAAAAGTTTACTGAAGATGCTGTTAAAATTCAGTTGGCTTCTCTCCGACTTGGAGGGACTGCTCTCATTTGGTGGGAGAGAAGATCTCAAGAGGATCTTGCCACAAAAGGAAAAATCGTCTCCTCTTGGTATGAGTTCATTTCAGCACTCAAAAAGCAATTTTATCCATTAGGGTATATGCAACAAGCTATGATGGATTGGCAGAATTTGAGACAAAGTAAGGGGCAAAGTGTGCAAGAATACACACAAGAATTTTGAAAAAGAGCATTGGTACTTGGTATACCTCTCTACACTCAGGGAACTCTTCTCAAATATATAGGAGGATTGCATACTTATTTACATCATATGATATTGATGTTTAATCCGACTAACCTTGATGAGGTGTGTGTTCAAGCAACTCACATTGAGTCAAAAGGGAAGAGTGTTCATGATGTTTCTTCTGCTGAATCCGTCCAGGCAAAAGAAGGCAAGGAAAAGTGGAAAGTTAAACATGCAACTACAATGAAGAAGGGTGATGAGAGACCTACATGCTCGCATTGTCAAAAGAAAGGGCATGAAGAGGCAAAGTGTTGGAAGCTACATCCTAAAACGAAACTGAAGTGGTTTAAGGATCGAAAGGGGAAGCAAACAGCTACGGTTATCGTTGAGGACCTTGGATCAGATTCCGAGGACGAAACAAAGATAACAATAGTAGGTGTGAGGTAAATCTATTATTGATAATGACGCTAACATTGGTTCTTCATGTGCTTCTACTTCTAAAAATGATGACAATTCTAAGGATAGAAAGAGGAATGCATTGTTTCATTAAAGAGGGATTACAAAACAAACAAAGGTCGACACACTCATAGATAGTGGATCTCAAGTTAATCTTATTTCAGAAGAAGTAGTTAAGCAATTGGGATTAGAAACAAAACCACACAAGAAACCTTATCTATTAGGTTGGGTATGCAAAGATAAAAGATTACAACACAACAATGTGATCTAAAGTTTGTAATTACATCTAAGTTTGTAGATGAGGTTGGACTTGATGTGGTCCCACTAGATATCTGTGGAATTGTGTTAGGTAGTCCATACTTATATGATCGAAAAGCGATCTTCTATCGAGAACATAATCAGTATCACTTGTTTAAAGAAGGAATTGAGTACATAGTGCATTCACATTCATTCAAAAACGACAAAT
Source organism: Picea engelmannii (assembly GCA_009831015.1). Taxonomy (NCBI): domain Eukaryota; kingdom Viridiplantae; phylum Streptophyta; class Pinopsida; order Pinales; family Pinaceae; genus Picea; species Picea engelmannii. The sequence goes on from ML793508.1 coordinate 248,749, forward strand.
CATTGGGCACTACACAACAATTAAAAAGGGTTGTTAATGCAAGTCGGAATTTGGCACTTATGTCTATACAATGTAAGGAAGAAAAGAATCCTAAGCATGAAGAGGAAGTGTCATTTCACTACAATGCACCTCTTTTGGTTGATAGTGTTTCTTTGGTTAAAAGTCGGCATGGTTTGGGTACAATCTCTTTCACAGGGTCAATGTTTATATTCAGCTTATTACTCATCAGCAGTATGTGGTTGGTTCCGACAATGTTGAATGAAGATGTGATTAAGAATGTGATTAATGTACTTAACAATGTCAGTGCAGTGTTGATTGTTGTATTGCTGAGTCAGATGTACAGGTTCCAGAAAGAATGGATAGGTGATACAGGACAAGTGAGACAAACATGTCCTCACTTATTTTCTGAATGATTTCATACTTTTTGTGGCCAAAAAGCTTTTCAGTGGGAAGGTTTGATCCAGGTGGATCATCTCAAAATTAGATAAATCTAAAGTATTTAAAATGAAAAGTAAAGCTTACAAAGTGGAAGAGCTCGTCAGCATCTTTCCGGTGACGTTCGTTTCGGGAAAAACAGCCTCCAGATGACGAAGATATCAGCAGTTGAAGTTTCGTCAAAGATGGTTAAAATGGTGAGAAATGGTTAAAAGAAATGTAATTTGGGGCTATGGGAATTGAACCCAAGACCTTAGAATAAGGCCACCATGACCCCATGGTTTGGAAAAAAAAGGGGATGGTCAAGGTCTTAGCCCTCAACCTTGCCAACAACAAGTCCCCCCCTTGGTATTTAAATGTTATTAAAACTATGCCACATATCCAAAGTCCACAACCATATAATGCGCCAACCATATGTTAAACCCAAAACATATGTTAAAACATGTCATATAAAACGCGCCCAAACCATATGTTAAAACATACCATATAAAACGGACCAACCATATGTTAAACATACCATATAAAACACGCCAACCATATATTAAACATACCATATAAAACGCGCCAACCATATATATGAAACTATATGCATATGCGGTTGGAGGAGAAGCCCACGGGTTTGACCCCGGGACTTCCACCCCCATAACCACCATATCTACCAACACGCCACTACCATGAGACGTGGCAAGAAGTGGCGAGGTAAACTTAAAAACTACTAATGTTGGTGGGATTTGGATAGGCGCGTGGCCTATGGCCACGCCCCCCTTTTTTTGTTTTTTCTCATTATTTAAATGAGCAATGGGCACGGATCCCGAGGAGGAGTATTTTTTTGCAGGCAGAAACTGGCACACAGACTGAGGTGGTTATGCACAGTGATCGAGGTGGTTATGCACAGTGATCGAGGTGGTTTTGCATGTGGATCGAGGTGGTTTTGCACGTAGCTCGAGGTGAATTTGCATGCAGATCGAGGTGATTCTAGATTGGCATGCATCCCGAGGCTGTACGGACTGTACAGAGCAGAGGCAGATTTTGGGAGTTGTGCCAAGAAGGGCATTCTGAGTCCAGTTCGGAAATATATCGAGTTTATACTCGAAAGTCTCGGTTTTTCGCAAGAATTTCAGATCCAGCTTCAGATTTTGCATTCATGCATCCAGACAAAAAAGTGCTCACTGAACCTTTCAGATACATAGAAAGGTATTCGTGTTCATACTTAAAAGTCTCATAATTTCATCTTGCAGTTGTTGTTGAAGTCTGTTAATGTATATGTCATACAGAAATCAGAAGTCACTTTGTAAGCATTTGAATACTTAATCTATCGCCCTTCCCATTTGGAAAGTGGCCCGCAGACGTAGCCAGGGGGTCTGTTGAACTCCGTTACCAATTCTTGGTCATAGATGGTTTGCTTACATGTTTATGTGTGCTCATGTGCTTGATGGATGTTCTTTAATTTTGCATTACAAAGATGGTTAACAGTTAAAAATTCACATGCGAATAATGGTTAAATGATCTTGAATTTTAGATCAAGTTTAATTTCAGATCAAGTTGGTATCAGAGCGAGGTTAACCATTGCTTTGTGAGTTGATGTTAACAAGATCCAAGATTCAATGTGGTGAAGGATAACTTGAAGAGTTTGATCCAAAGATTGGATCAAGAAGAGGAAGGATGTCTTCGCCAAAAGGAGAAGAAGCAGCTTCTTCTATCCCTTCTAAAGGAGAATTTCTGAAAGCTTTCATGAGAATGAAAACGATGGTAGAGGAGCTCTATGAAGATCGAAATAAAGGTGAACAAGGTGGACCATCTCATACAGAAGGTAAAAAAGAAGGAGGTGGTGATGAACCCCCTAAAACCCCACCAACTTCTCCATCTTTTCTTGATGGTTCTATCCCTTCTCCATTTGAAAAACAAAAAAAAAAAGTTGATCTTAATATGCCTCATTTAAAGTTTGATATTAAGTTTGAATTACCTATGTATAATGGAGAACTTAATGCTGAAAAAATGGACAACTGGATCCGTCAAATTGAAGTTTATTGTAGGATTCAAAAGTTTATTGAAGATGCTATTAAAATTCAGCTGGCTTCTCTCCAACTTGGAGGGACTGCTCTCATTTGGTGGGAGAGCAGATCTCAAGAGGATCTTGCCACAAAAGGAAAAATCGTCTCCTATTGGTATGAGTTCATTTCAGCACTTAAAAAACAATTTTATCCATTAGGGTATATGCAACAAGCTATGATGGATTGGCAGAATTTGAGACAAATTAAGGGACAAAGTGTGCAAGAATACACACAAGAATTTTGAAAAAGAGCATTGGTACTTGGTATACCTCTCTACACTCAAGAAACTCTTCTCAAATATATAGGAGGATTGCATACTTATTTACGTCATATGATATTGATGTTTAATCCGACTAACCTTGACGAGGTGTGTGTTCAAGCAACTCACATTGAGTCAAAAGGGAAGAGTGTTCATGATGTTTCTTTAGCTGAATACGTCCAGGCAAAAGAATGCAAGGAAAAGTGGAAAGTTAAACATGCAACTACAATGAAGAAGGGTGATGAGAGACCTACATGCTCGCATTGTCAAAAGCAAAGGCATGAAGAGGCAAAGTGTTGGAAGCTACATCCTAAAATGAAACCGAAGTGGTTTAAGGATCTAAAGGGGAAGCAAACAGCCACGGTTATCGTTGAGGACGTTGGATCAGATTCCGAGGAAGAAACAAAGATAACAATCGTAGGTGTGAAAGTTAAATCTATTGTTGATAATGATGCTAACACTGGTTCTTCATGTGCTTCTACTTCTAAAAATGATGACAATTCTAAGGATAGAAAGAGGAATGCATTGTTTCATATAAGAGTGATTACAAAACAAACAAAGGTCGGCACACTCATAGATAGTGGATCTCAAGTTAATCTTATTTCAGAAGAAGTAGTTAAGCAATTGGGATTAACAACAAAACCACACAAGAAACCTTATCTATTAGGTTGGGTATGCAAAGATAAAAGATTACAAGTAACACAACAATGTGATCTAAAGTTTGCAATTACATCTAAGTTTGTAGATGAGGTTGAATTTGATGTGGTCCCACTAGATATCTGTGGAATTGTGTTGGGTAGTCTGTACTTATATGATCGAAAAGCGATCTTCTATCGAGAACATAATCAGTATCACTTGTTTAAAGAAGGAATTGAGTACATAGTGCATTCACATTCATTCAAAAACGACAAATCATTGGGCACTACACAACAATTAAAAAGGGTTGTTAATGCAAGTCGGAATTTGGCACTTATGTCTATACAATGTAAGGAAGAAAAGAATTCTAAGCATGAAGAGGAAGTGTCATTTCACTACAATGCACCTGTTTTGGTTGATAGTGTTTCTATGGTTAAAAGTCAGCATAGTTTGGGTACCATCTCTTTCACAAGTTCAATGTTTATATTCAGCTTATTACTCATCAGCAGTATGTGGTTGGTTCCGACAATGTTGAATGAAGATGTGATTAAGAATGTGATTAATGTACTTAACAATGTCAGTGCAGTGTTTATTGTTGTATTGTTGAGTCGGATGTACAGGTTCCAGGAAGAATGGATAGGTGATACAGGACAAGTGAGACAAACATGTCCTCACTTATTTTATGAATGATTTCATACTTTTTGTGGCCAAAAAGCTTTACAGTGGGAAGGTTTGATCTAGGTGGATCATCTCAAAATTTTATAGAGTTAAAGTATTTAAAATGCAAATTAAAGCTTACAAATTGGAAGAGCTCGTCAGCAGCTTTCCGGTGACGTTCGTTTCGGGAAAAACGACCTCTAGATGACAAAGATATCAGCAGTTGAAGTTTCGTCAAAGATGGTTAAAATGGTGAGAAATGGTTAAAAGAAATGTAATTTGGGGCTATGGGAATTGAACCCAATACCTTAGAATAAGGCTACCATGACCCCATGGTTTGGAAAGAAAAGGGGGTGGTCAAGGGCTTAGCCCTCAACCTTGCCAACAACAAGGACCCCCCTTGGTATTTAAATGCTATTAAAACTATGCCACATATCCAAAGTCCACAACCATATAATGCGCCAACCAAGGGTAACTTAATTGCATGAATGGTTATGCCTCCTAAAATTTTAACAAGGGTAACTTATTATATATTGAAGGTCATCAATGCACTCAAGGGAATATTGCATTATCCAAAAATAGTTGTAGATACTCATTGTTTAGCACAAATTGTTTGTTTGAGGAACACTCAAATGACAAAGAGATATTTATGAACAAGAATACATATGCATTATTTGTTATGGATGCAATATGTAGTTTGTCTACTAGTGACAAGTTGTTAATAAACTATACATTTCATAGACCACCAATTTCTTATCAAAGACGACTAGCATTGAAACTACCTTTAGACATCTCCTTGGGGCATAAGAAAAAGATCATTGAGTAATTTTGTTTTAGGATTTTCAATGGAATTAATATAAATTTATTGCTTAATTCAATATTTGTTTTATAACTTTGGTTGGTTCATGTGTATTGGAAAAAAAAAAATCCATGCTTCTAATGAATGTTTTCTCTAATGTTTGAACATACTAAATGCATTGTGTTTATTAATATTATTGGTCTAATGTTCAATATTTTTGCAATTAGGATTGTGATGACAAGCAACATGTCTACATCTACTATTTCACCCCACTACCATGTCAACTTGAGAGAAGAAGATTACTAAACGATAACAAATTGAAGAGGAATTATACCAAGCATAATTATATCAACCATCTATTTAATTCCCTTCCGAGTCTCCAATTCAAAACAGCTATAGTAACATTGGTTCTCCACGTGTTGGGAACAAAGACAATGATATAGAGGTTGGTATGGATGATTTCTAATGAGATACCCATCCCATGGATGGAATGGTGTTAAATGCATTTCAATGAGATGAGATAGGGGATGGTGTTCATATTGTCAATGCCTTCTCAAAATATTAATATCTACTTCCACCACCCCATTGTTTGGTCATGGATTAATATCTACCCAACTAGGGACAACCATGTTATTGTACAACTTGAGAGAAATGCATGGTATGTCAAACACATGTTTTTCAACACTACTAAGGTATTTAACCATTAATTCCCCTATATTTAGCAAACCTTGTCACACAATCAATAATGAAAAGGGATGTTGTGCGTGCATAATAACAAGGTACATTTATATTGCCCACTAATTGTAAGTTATTCAAAGGTAAAGTACTTCCAAATGATAATGTCCTCCCCAACAACTATAAAGAGGCAAAAAAATTGTTGAAAAAGTTGGGTGTTGAGTACATATTATATCATGCTTGTCCAAATGATTGTATTATTTACAAAGGTGAATACACAAACAAACATATATGTCCAAAATGTGGCCATAACAAGTACTAGAAGTAAAAAATGTTAGGAATGTGTTTTATCCTTTGAAACTTGATTATCCCCACATGATATACATTGTGTCAGGCACGTTGGTAGGTCCCCCTTGCCTAGGGGTTTTGCCCAAGGGTTCAGGGCTGGAGCCATCGGTAATATATATATATATATATATATATATATATATATATATATGGCTATTTTTGGCTTATTTTTTGTGTTTGTTAGCCCATTGTAATCTAATTATGGTTAAGGAATTAGGGTTGTAATATAATCTGAATAAATGGATTATGGTTTTGGATGACATTGAATCATATATATTGTATTGTAAATGGTGAATTTAATACAATGAGAAATAGAGGTGTGGCTCTATGATTTGTTGGTTTTCTCAGTTAAGGGTTTCCATGGTAAATATATGAGTACTATGTGTGAATGATATTGTTTTTCTTTCTATTTTTATAAAGAATATGTGTGAATTTATTTATTGTAAAGGTTTAAAACTTACAAAAAAGAGGGCAAGGCACATGGTCCTCCTCATAATATATTAAGGTACATGCCTATAATACCATGGATTCAAAGGATATTTCATTCCAAATAATTAACCATGTTGCAAGGGTGGCATGTCTCACACAAAAGTGAGCTAGGAGTTATGTATATCCTAGCAGATTCTATATCCATGAAGCATATAGAGGATATATTGCCCCACAATTTCAAGTATGAGGTACAACACATTTGATTGATCATAACCATGGATGGAGTTAACTCGTATTCTCTCCAAAATACCAACTATTCTATTTGGCTAGTGGTAATAATCAATAACAATATCCCTCCATGGTTGTCCATGAAGAATGAACATCTTATGTTGTCTCTTTTATTTGTTGGTAAAATACATGTGAAGAGAATGGATGTCTACCTTCAACCATGATCGATGAATTGAAATAAATATGGAAAGGAAACAGGTATATGATGTATCGAGATCCATCCTAATGGAGAAGTTTTTTACATTGTATGGCATATGTGCGTACACCATGCATGATTATCTAAGTCTAGAAGTTTTCTCTAGTAAGTATGTTGGTTGATATTTTATATTTATAATTTCATTTGACATACTTAATTTGGTGCAATTATTTCCTTTGGTGCCAACATGTTCAGTATACAATAACATTACAAGTCTTGTAATGAAATAGTATCAGTGTTTACATTGTTAAAACCCTAAAAGAGGGAAATAGTACATGGCCACTTAGACATATTACAAAAAGAAAATATATTGCATGTACCTCTCTCACAAATGATCATCAAAAAATGACCCTCCGTACTCCTTAAATAGAGATCATGGACCAATCAAGTGTTAAGCCATGAATCAAGTGTTGTTCATGTCAAGGAGAAGATGAATCATTGGATCACCTTATGTCTAGAGCATAATCAGGACTATCATATTAGTTACAAAGCCACACTAAATAAACACACTTTACCTAAAGACACATTAGACCAATTTTATCTTAACTAACTCCCAAATGTTCAAATATCCCAGCAATCCACAAACTCGAAGAGAAGGTTGATTCTCTACAAGATGTCATTGTCAATCTTATTGAGCAAGTTTCACAATTTCATGAGGAAGTTGTTGTTTTTCAAAATATTAATGTCAATGACCAAGATATTGCTACTATGTTACAAAATGATAAAACGGGGCTTAAAGAGAAAGTTGATTCATTCCATGAAACTAATACCCAAATACAAAATAAGATCGTTTTTTTGCAAGGATCTATTTATTATCTTCAAGAGGAAGCTATAAATTCCAAGATGACAATGCATGCTTATTTGATGCGTATCACAATTTGAAGCATGGTTATGACCTCCTCCTTCAATTGAACAAGGACAAGTCCATCTAGGATCTATAGCATCTTAACCAGGACCTTATTAAAGAGGTGAATTAAAAAGTACAAATGTTCAATTTAAAAATGGTGTTCAAAACATGTCATGTTATTTAGATAAAGGCTTTAATATTCTTGTTACTCTTTCAAAGAAGTATGATAAATGGATTGATGATTGGACTATGCATGTTGATGAGATGGAAGAAACTTTAGATATTTCCTTTCAAAACATTATGAATGAGCTAAAGGAGAAGGAAGATATACTTTGACACTTTGAAAAAGGATATTTGGTCATATTTTCATGCAACTTCCTCCCATGCATTTTTAGCTACTTGTGAGCATATTTCACCCAATTTCGAGAAGTATACTAAAGGGTTTGGTTCCATATTACCAATGAGACCAAGGATTGGATATTTTGAAACGTCGTCGCCAAATGCAATTCATCCTTCTACTACTAATTTATAGGGACCATGTCATGCACCATTTATTTATTTGCCCATGGATGTTATGCTAGAGCTTGAATCGGATGCTTAGGTGATTCTTCTACTATTTATTTGTAGAAAAAAAAAGATTTCACTTTTTGTTCAATAAAAAACATCTTACACATTTTGTTCTTCTAAAACTAAATGTTTCACCATCCACATCTTAATCATATCGGCACCCTAATCATTATGATAAAAAAAATCATCTACATATTGAAATTCCTATTGGCATGTTAGCCCACCTCTTCTTACAAATCTATAGGAAAGAGGCGTAAAAGGAAAAATCTTAGATTCGTACAAAGTACTAGCCTTTGTATTATGGTTGGATTGATGATTGCTCATGGTGTCATTTGACCACTTGTTTGTGTACTTCATGTTACTAGACTTATGTTGTCAAATGCATAGTCATATAGTACTCATTGCTCCTTTTTATCGATTGTTGTAGCAATAATGTCCATTGGACAATTTTTTATAGCAGCCTTTGTAGTTTCTTATTTTGCGCATTTGACAAGAAGACCATATAATTGCATGTTGGTGTTTAGAGGACTTGTTGATCCTATTAACCATCATGAAAGTATTCTCTCATTCTTAGATTGCATATTGACCATGATGATAGTATGGTCTTGAACCTCTTTGTCATCATATATGTTTAGAGATCACTCTTTGACAACGTAGATGGATTTTGAGTTCCCACTCTTACCACTTGTGATTATGCTCTTGATGCTTCATTACTTTCCAAAGAGGATCATGTAAATGTGTTCGGGAGAATTTATTGCTGAAGAACTTTATGTCAATAGCATGACAATACCTTGTCACAATCAAGTCGTAGTTGATAGTGTTGGTATTTTTTATATCCCTACCCAAGTGGAAATTAATGGTGATGTTGGGATATAATTTTCGCTTGGTGAAATAACCTTTATGCCAACTTTACATTTGTATCCCCATGTGTCCCCAAGTCAAAATTGAAGGAGGACGTTGGTGTGTTGGTGTAATTAATGCAATTTTGAGCAGTG
>ML793508.1:304304-321259 GCA_009831015.1 Picea engelmannii
CTTTCATTGGCTGATAACTTTATAGTGTTATTGCAGCCTTCACTTATTTCGAGATAAAAATTAACTCAATAACATTACAAACTACAAACTGGGTAAGTTAAATTTCTATTTTATATTATTTATATTTAATACTTTGTCAGACTCGCAGTACCCTCACTGCACAGATTGGTCTTGACATTAAATATGTGGGTTCTGGAATTAAAATCGCAGTACAGCGGGCAGCGTGGGGAGGCAGTACACGCAGCCACGCTGCCCTTGTTAAATTAGGAAAACATATATCCCTACCCAATAACACATAAATGAGTCAAGTCAAATGTAAAATTTAATTGATAAATTAATATAATTTAATGGATAAATTAATTATTATATGTATACACTTGTTGCATTAGAATAAATAAATATAAATCTCTATCTCCTAAAGAATTAAATAAATCAAGTCAACTTGGTATGTGGAATTTAAAATGAATTTAGAGTGTAAACATATATCCCTACCTCAATAACACATAAATGAGTCTAAGTCATATATGGAATTTAATTGATAAATTTGATTATTATATGTATACACATGTTTATTTAGAATAAACAAACATAAATCCCTACCTCATAAAGAGATAAATGAGTCAAGTCAAGTTGGGATGTGGAATTTAACTTATAAACGGGATTATTAATGATTTAAGTCAAGTCAAGTTGAGATGTGGAATTTAATTTATAAATGGGACATTTTTTGAGTTAGTTTTTAAATTTTATACTATAAATTGGTTAGTTTTTAAATTTTATATTATAAATTGATTTATTGACGAGTCAAGTCAAGTTGGGATGTGAGTTTGTAAAATTTATTTTATAAATGAGTTTATTGATGAGTCAAGTCAAATTAGTTAAGTTTTTTTTTTTTTAAGTAAGTGTAAGAAGTTGTATTACTGTAAAATAGATTATGATATAAAAAAAGGGGGTTTCCTAGCATGTCTAGTAGGAAACCAGACCAGGGGTTCCCAAGTTGCACTTACTGAAATGTACGAGGAGTGGGACTGGTCAACCACTAGGGGAAACCAGGCCAGTCCCCCCATAACTAGTTTGAAAAGGAAAAGCAACATAGACATAAAAAAAATAGACGCAGAGACTACCCCTTAGGCCCCGGGGCTAGTGGTCAAACTAACCATTCAACTAACCGTTCACTCGTCCAGGACAATGATGTGTTTCTTCCCGTCATCCGCTCGGTTCTTGTTATCCTCCTTCTGGGAGATCATGCGAGTCTTCTGAATGTGGGTTGGCACGCCGTGTCTATCAGCTGGTGTGATGGACATAACGCAGATAGAGGTGAAATTGAGCAACTAACCGCTCCATCTTGGATTTCTGATCCTTCTCGACCTCAACTAGTAGTTTGGTAATAGTTTCCAGGCTACTGAGGCGACTCAGGATTTTGTCCAACATTTTCTTGTGATCCATGTTGTCCTCTCGCCTGGCTTCTTCCATTTCCAAACTCACTTTGTCGATCATCATCTTAGTTAGCCACGCCATCTCCACTGTTTTATGGTAGAGGGTTTCCCTGGGCTGCGTGGCCCCCGGATCAACTACCCAGTCTACTTCCTGTTCCAGTGCATCCCAAGCTTTACCTTTGCATTTTTCTTTTATTTCCTTTTCCCAGCGAGTGATGGCCGCTTTTCCTTTCGGCGCAATTAGAGTTTGGAAGGTGCCCTCTACATCTTTTACTGCCTGCTCCATTCTTGACACCCGTCATGGACTATTCGTAATTTCCTTTCCAAGGTGATTCCTCTTCCTGTGTGTGCGCTTCATTCTCACCATCTTGTTTGGTCTATCAAATCTCCTTTGCTGGTTACTTAGCCTGTGCCTCACTTCACAAGGACTCTTCCTTTCCCTACAATTGTGCTCCTTCTGTTTACGGCTACTCCTGTTGTCTTTCCTCTTATTAATCTTCTCCTGTTGTGATCTTGTCCTTCCAATCATGGCTTGTCCGTAGTGGTGATCCCTCCCATCCTTTTTTCTGGTGGCGGCTCGTATGATCATCATGACTCGGCCTTTATCCCTGTGCGGATCCTTGTCCCTGCTCGCTTGAGATCCTACTGTGTTGTTCTTCATACCTGTAATTTGGCCTAGAGGATCAATTATGAACCATGTCACTCCCTCATGCCTTACATCACTTGTTGCATGTGGTTTGTCATCTGTACCTTCCCACGTGCTTTCCCTGCAATTCTTTCTATCGCCAGGGTCTTGCTATCGTACCCCCACCGACTGTTTATGTTGATCCTGCATGGTCATTGGTTTCTCGTATTTGGGAGATAATTGCATCCTTGAGATTTCCTTCCGGTAGGCTTTCATTTATGAAGATGCATCGATTCCTCTCCTTCCATATTGCCCAGATGATCATCCCTGACGTTAGGTTCCAACAGAGGTTCACCTTTTCATTTTCATTGTAGCTCTCATTCCAATTGTTGATGGTTGCGTTGATGTTGCCCCAGATTCTATTGGACTGGCGGTAGATGCCTGCCACCCAATCCCATAGCTCTGTTGTGTAACTGCACTCATCGAGGAGGTGATTGGTTGTTTCCTCCTTAGCTTGACAGAGGTGGAAACGAGAAGGGCCTATATAACCCCTTTTCCTGAGGTTTTCCCAAGTTAGAATTCGATTGTGGAGAACTAACCATTTGAACATTTTGATTTTTCGCCATTGGGGGTTGCTCCAAATCTTTCCCCATTGTTGCGTCGGGTCCTCTTGATCTTGGTTTGCGATGTAAAACCGTGCTTCTTTTAAGTTGAATTCCCCACCATTTTCCCTGCCCCACCTTAATTGGTCCTCGTCCTCTGAGATTTCAATTTTCCTTTTCCCCAATTCCTCTTCCACCTCTTTTGCTAGAGTTGCGATACAGTCTCTATTTGGTGGATTGAGTTTGTCCCAGGTCCTCCATCTTTCGCTATCATTTATTGGATTCTAGTAGTGATGGATTGTTGTTTTTCCTTGTGTAGTCATTTCATGTTGGAACTCCTCCCTGTCTGGATTTTCCATTCTAGGTTCCTGTTGCCACGCGTCCTCCCAAAATCTAGCAATTTGACCATTTCTGACTTCCCAGAAGCTGTGCTTATGAATCTAGTACTTATTGCACCAGGCGAGATTCCAAATGGTTGATCCCTCCCTTGTGTCCATGAGTCGAATTTGGTCTTGATCATTGATGTTCGGGGCATACTTGGCCTTCTAGAGGTTTGTCCATGGTATTGATTTGTCCTTGACCCATCTCCACCAGAGTTTTTCCCCGTAGGCTTTGTTGGTTACCCGTGGATCTTGTAACCCCAGGCCTCCTTTGCCTTTTGGTCGACAAACCTTCTCCCAGGCTACCAGGGCCCATTTCTTTTTATTTTCGACACCTCGCCATAGGAAATCTCTTTGAATGGCTCTTATCTTTTGTAGTATTTTTTTGGGAGCAGGGAACACCGACATCATATACGCCGAAATTGCTTGTAGGACCGCTTTGGTGAGGATAAGCCTCCCTGGCAGGTTGAGAGCTTTGTAAGTCCAGTTTTTTACCCTCTCCTCCAATTTGTTGATCACTCTTTCCCATGTTTCCATTTTGCAAGCTCTGTCCGTCAGGAGAATTCCCAAGTATTTCGTTGGGAGCGTTTTGCATTCAAACCCTAGAATATTGGCTAGGTTCCTTTGAATTGCATGATTAGTGTTGACGAAATAGATCATGGATTTTGAGTGGTTGATCTCCACCCCCGAGGCGTCCCCAAAATATTCTAATATTCTTTTATATGTTTTTGCTTCCTTGACCATGGGTGTGCCATGGAGTAGGGTGTCATCAATGAACTGTTGGTGTGTGGAGGTTGGAAAATCTTCGATGGGTTTGATTCCTTTTAGTTCCCCTGCTGCAGTTGTGCTTTTTATGCTTTTGTTGAGCCCTTCCATCATCAGAATGAACAGGAAGGGGGACAACGGGTCTCCTTGTTTGATGCCTCTCGAAGGCCATAAAGGTTTTGTTGGGGCTCCATTAATTAGGAGTGAGTAGCATTTCGTTGAGACTAGATTGACAATCCAATTGATCTAGTGTGGTTCAAACCCAAAGGCTTCCAACATTTTGGCCATATAGTGTCAGCTAATCTTGTCATAAGCCTTCACCAGGTAAAGTTGGATTATCATCCCCCCTCTCCTTTGGATTTTTAGCGTGTGTATAAATTCATGGGCATGGATGATGTTATCGAGTATTTGTCTTCCTTCTACGAAACCCGCCTGCTCCTGTGAAATCAGTGTGGGTAGGAGTGGTTTCAGTCTATTGGCTATGACTTTGGAGATTATCTTGTAAACAACATTGCATAAAGTTATCGACCTGTAGCGATATGGGGTCCTTGCTTCATTTTATTTTGGGATTAGAGTGATCATTGTGGTATTTAACGCTTTCAAGATGGAGGCTGAACGTTTGGAGTCTTCCACCACCCCATAAACATCATATTTAACCACTTCCCAATAGGCTTTGAAAAATTCTATTGTGAAGCCATCTGGGCCTGGGGCCTTTCCATTGGGCATTTCGTGGACCACTAGGTCAATTTCCTCCTTTGTTATGGGTTTGTTTAGATTGACATTTTGTTCCTCTGTGCCCATCCCGGGGATGTGTTGAGTTATCCTTTGTACGGCCTCAGTTCTGTCTTGGTTGGGTTCCTGGGCTATCCCGTGGAAGTGATTGACCAGTGTATGTTCAATTTTCTTGTGGGATTCTCTTTCGATCCCATCCTGATCCCTAATTTTCAAGATTTTGTTGTTGGTTCTTCTTGCAATGGTGGTTCTATGAAATAACTTGGTATTCCGCTCCCCTTCCTTTAGCCACCTGATTCTGAACTTCTGGTGCCAGAGAGTTTCTTCCTGCTGGCATCTTGCTTCCCATTCCTGGTTCATTTGGATCTCTTCTCTTTTCTAATCCTCTGTGTAACCCTCGTCTATGCAGAGTTCATGGAGTATCCTCATTCTATCCTCGATCTTTTTCTTTTCTTGGTTTATGTTCTCAGAGATTTCCTTGTTCCACTCTTTGAGTTTGTGTTTGATGTACTTGAGTCTCTTATAAAGTTTGAACATCCTAGTCTCTTGATTCAGTAATTCCTCCAACCATCATTGGTTGATGTGCTCCTTGAAGGTGGGATGTTCGATCCAAAATTTCTCAAATCTAAAAGGTATGTTCTTTGGAGTGGTTTGGAAGTTTGCTTCCAATTGGACTGGCCAATGGTCTGAACCCCCCCATGGCAGGATGTTGCAGTCTAAGGTTAGTCCCTGCAGAATGATGGATTCTGACACTAGGAATCTATCTAGCCTTGTAGCTACTTGGTAGTGATTACTTCGTTTGTTATTCCAAGTGAACTGGCCATTGTTGGTTCTGATGTCTACCATCTCCATTGTCTCAATGAAAGCCGAGAATTCCTCTGCATCTCTATCCAGTCTCCTGGTGCCCCTTTTTTTCTCTGCAAATGTTGTGATTATGTTGAAGTCCCCTGCCAAGATCCAGTGGAGGTTGCGGGATTTGGCCTTTAGATTTTCTAGCTCTTTAATCATTCTCCTTTTTTCTTCCAACCTATGGGGATCATACACATTGGTGAATAGAATCGCCTCGGTGTTACCTATAATTTGCATGTTAACTGAGAGTGTGTGTCTCGTAGCTTCAGTTGCTAGTAGGTTTAGTGAATGTGGGTTCCATAAGGTGAGTATACCGCCTGCCATCTATTGGCCTTCGACAACCAACATCTGGTACTTGCTCCATTGTTTTTAACTGATTGTTTCCATTCTGTCTACAATGCATTTTGTCTCTTGAGTGAAACAGAAGTCAGGTTGTTTCTTCCTCAATCTATTTTTAAGGATCCTTTTCTTTCATGGGTTGTTTAGGCCTCTTATATTCCATGTTATAATCTTCATTTAAACATGTGGGGGGGAGTTGGGAAAGAGATTTTTTTATCTTACCTGGATTTATCAACATGGCTCCTAGTTATTGTAGGGCTACGCTATTTGATTTCCTGCCTTTCTTCTGCCTCGTATGCTTGGGTGAATGTTGTGGGTTTCCCTCGCCTGCTTTGATTCCCAGGTGTCCTATTTCGTCGTGCGTATGCTTGATCCCTATGGATTTTGCTTCCTCCCTTAGAAGGAAAAGTTATTGGATACGATCTAGTTGTTCCGCTGGCACATTGACTATTCCCTACTTTTTCCATTGCTCCAAGATGTTCAGGAGATCTATTCCTTCCCTTTCCACAATGTCTCTGAGATCAGGGTCTTTCGTTCCTACCTTGCTTGGTGTCATCTCTAAATCTCTGTCTACCTCCTGCATTGGGGTGTTGGCATCTTCGGTTCCTCCTTCCATAGGACTTGCGCTATCTCCATGTTCTCTCTTATTGATTGGAATATCAGTGTTCTCCTGAGTTGCTTGTTCCCTAACTACTCTAGATTTTGTATTTTCCTTTCCTCCTTCTTCCCCTTGGTTAGCCCTGTCCCATCCTTCTGGTCTATTCCTGGCTTCCGGGTTGCTTTCTGTTGGGGCTTTGCTTGGTTTCTTGTTTGCTCTGTTTTGTGGCTCGGTTTTACAAACCCGTCCTCATCCTGATGTGCTTTGGTGTTTTCCATTTCTTGTTTTTTATTGAGCTGACATTCTCTGATTAAGTGTCCATGTTCATGGAATATTTTGCATCTAAATGGGATCTGCTCGTAATCGATGTTTTGTATCCATTCCTCATGCCTGAATTCTAGGCTTATGGCTTCTGTGAGTGCCCCCGACACATATATCTCTATGCAAATCCTTGCATAGGATGTATATCTCCCTTTTAGGGTTTCTTCTGATGTCTTAACATATTTTCCAAGTTTGTTCCCGATTGCTTCGAAGGTGGACAACAATTAGTAGTCTAGCGGTAAGGAGTAAAACCTCAGCCATAATGGAACATTTTTAAAGGTTTCTTTTTCTGGGGAGGATTTTTCCTTCCATGGCCGCATGTACAACCCTGCTGAGGTGTGGAACCCCCCCTCAAAGACTTTATCCCTGTCCTCCAGGTTCATGAAGACTGATGTGAAGAATCCTTTCGAACCCAAGTGGAGTTCCACTTCTCCACTTGGCTTCCATTGATATTTTATCCAGTTACGCAACATTCTTTCTGTGGGCCACAACCCCATGAACTTGCAGATTAGTGCATGCATCTTCATTTGGTCTCGATAGAGTTGCATTTGTGGGTCTTCCAGTATAACCTTGGGTATCAATGTTGTTTTAGGTTTACATGGGTTGCGCCCATATTCCCCATTGGGGTTCGTTGGTTCCTGCGCAACCTTTTGGGTTTCTCTGGTTTCCTCCCCCATGCGATCCCTTTTTTCCTGGTTGCTCTTCTGGTTCTTTTCCGATCGTGATCCCGAGGTGCTTTTCAGCGGTTCTTTGAACCCAATGCCTCGTGGGCCTTTCCTCCTATCCACTACTACCTGCTTGTATGATGGGGTGCCACTCCCACCCCCTTTGGTAACCATTTTGAACTCTATTAAGACCGCGACTGTCAAACCCTAGCTTGTGGTTTCTTCTTCGTGGTTAACACTGCTCTGATTAATTCAAATTGTAAGTCAAGCTAGTCAAGTTGGGATGTGGGTTCTAGATTATTAATGAGTCAAGTCAAGTTTGGGATGCGGGTTCTACATTATTTATGAGTCAAGTTGAGTTGGGATGTAAAATTTGTTTTATAAATTGGATTATTGATGAGTCAAGTTAAGTTTTTTTCCAAGGGAAAAAATTGTTCAATTACATTAAAAATATAATATGTTCTCACAAAACAGTTACATCCAGAAAAATGAGTTGGTACAACAGGCAGGGAAAATCATTCTCCTTCAATTGGACTCCAATTCGAAGGTGAGTGAAGATACCATGGAAGAAAAATAAGATAAACCACAAATCCAAATAGGTAGAGGGGATAGAGAAGAGTAGAATAATCAAGAGAGTCTGCTAACAAAATTGCCAAGATAGAAGGAAGATAACTGATGATGGCGACCGATAACTGATGTCTCCAGACTTAAAATAATTTGATAGCAAGTGAAGGATCCTCATGGTCATCCATCCAATGGGTGTATGTCATCATGCCTACTTGTTTTTGTAATGTTGTCTTAGAAAGTAGGTCTGCTTCCCTATTAAACTCACGGGAAGTGTGAGTGAAGATGAACTTCTTGAAGTGGTGTTGGAGAGCTTTGATTCGATCCATCCAAGCTACAAGGGTGATCTATTGAAGCTTGTCATTGAGGTTCAACCAATCTATGATAACTTTTGAATCATCGACCAGTTGAAGGTGATCAATATTAAGCCTTGTGGCCAAGTGAAGTGTATCCTAGGCACCCAGTAATTCTGCCCTAGTGTTGGTGCCCGGACCACAGCTGAAAGTCCATCTGTAATAAGAGTTCTCAGTTATTTTAATCATGCCACCAGCTCCACTCAATGCTCTGATGCGCTGGGCTGCACCATCGAACCACCCTGTAGAAATGTTCTCAGCAATATAAGGATTAATAAAAATTGTGTTTTCTCCTTGGATGGATGAATTTATTTCCAAATCTGGTGCATGTCAAGTGATTTGTATGCAATTGAATTGATAGAAGGATGTAAATTATCAAAGATCAAATTGTTTCTTGCCAACCAGATGTGCCAGATAACCAAGGGAGGTAAGAATTTAAAAGTGCTCTCGTTGGTTGTCCAATGGGCAAAGCAATCAGAGATGGATAACCCAGACCAGGTAGAGGTGAAGTGATAATCACGAGCAATTTTGGTCTAGACTTGTCGTGCAAAATGGCACTAAATAAATAGATGAGTCACCGATTCTTCTTCCTTGAAACATAACTGACAGATATTGGGTGACAGTTAAGTTAAGTTAGTCAAGTTGGGATGTGGGTTCTATACCTCCGTAGACTTTACTAGTAAAATCGCTAGGCAGAGGAGGTCTCATACACCAATTTGGTGTGGCTTGGCCGTGACCTTAAAAATAGATTATTATTATTAACAAGTCAAGTCAAGTTGGGATGTAAAATTTAATTTACAAATTGGATTATTAACGAGTCAAGTCAAAGTTTGAATGTGGATTTTAATTGATAAAATGGATTATTGATGTGGTGTATAAATGTGATATAAATTAGATGTTATAAATATGTTGATAATGTGGTTTTTCAATATTTTTTAAACTAATTTGATATATAAGATCTAAACAAAGAGAGAATAAAGAAAATTAGGAATTAAAACCTTAAAGTTACTTATTTAAACTTCTATTTCAGTGTAATTTTAGATTCACAATAATGTCTTTAAGGTAGTTTGGTTGTCTTGATTTAGGATTTTATGAACCAAATAATGATTGCAGATATCAGTATAAGCACATCTAATATTGTTGTATAAAGGGGTTTTTTATTTTTGTAAATAAAAAAGATTTTATTGCCTCATAACGTTATCACAACCATACATAACGGGACAATGTCTAAAGACCTGTCACATGTTCTGCCAAACAAATGGAAACCAAAACTTGTGGCTGCATGATTTGATGTCTGGACAAGTGTAAAAAATTGCCACTTGTTCCACCAAACAAATGGAAACTGGAGTAGGCAGCTGAGAGTGTCTAGGTTTGAGCAGACTGAGCAGTCTAAGAGATCCCTGAACATAGAAATTAAAATTCCTATAGCGTTTTTGACAATTACAATGCATAAAACAAAAAGACTTACCAAGATTAAGTTGTGGAAGAACCCGTGAATCCTTTGTCACCATGAGTGTTGTCGGTGGGAGTGAAGATGAATGGTTGTGTGCAGGTCAGACACCTTCATTGGCATGGCGAGCCTGAAAGAGCGTCGAACAACAATTCAAGGCGGTTGTTGAGTAGGGTATGCCTATGTAGCTGCTCTTGCATGTCCCAACACATGTCGAAAATGAGGTCCAGGTGTTTTAGTGAGAGATAGAAAGTGGAGCATGGTTCCTAATTTAGAGCAGTGGAAGTAGGAGGGAGAGTCTCTTCATGGCACACCTCCAACAAGATTTCTTCCTCAATTATGCATATGGCCCATTTCGAGGTAGTGGATGCACCGGGGGTGGAGCAACCGGTGTGGGGCGGTGGGTCACAAGGGTTGGGGACAGTGTGCAGAAGGGAAGGTGGTGGGATTTGAACTGGCACAGCTGGTATTTCTTCTTCCACAATGGCCATTGGAGGTTCTTCTCCCACCCTTTCATGGCAGACCAGTGGAGTCGAGGGTGACTGTGAAAAGCGATGAATCCTTCTCTGCCTGGCTACAAAACTGTAATACGAAGGCCCTCTCTTGGGATTTCCGCATTCTCGTGGCATGACTGTGCATGAAATCAAGACACTTAGCATGCACGTGATTGCAGGAAGGGGAGGAAAATGACAGGAGAGGCACAAACTGTGTCAAAACGCAAGAGCTAGTCCAAATCCAAGTAACAAAAGCCATAGCTTACCCGATGTAAATGGTGAGGTGCCAGAGGAGCTAAAGGGACCTGGCTCGTGTGTCCCATACCCATCTCAATCTGCCAACTCTACTGCGTGGAGGGAGCCATTAAACCAAAGCCAAAATGTCGTCTCTTCTACACGTATGCGCCTTGAATGTCGCTCATCCTACAAGATATGGATGGGAGGGTGGTGGCATGTGCATTTAAATATTTAGTGCGCATGTTGTCCACTTGGCACCCCATACATGGGGGTATAAAGGGCTTCTTACCTTAACAATCGTAAAAAAAATAAACTTAAGGCTTACAACCTTATTAAGGTAAGAAGGATAATCAAATTTGGGATTGATGGCTTTTTTTTTTCCAAGAAAAAAGTTCCCTAATTTTATTTATATAAAACAAAATTACATTGTCATACGCCCCAAGGCATTCAAAACTAAAGGCTTTGTAGCCATTTGGAGAAACAACTCTACATACGTGCCTTATATGTCAGTGAGTTATATCAAAAATAATAGTTGTTCCATGAATTTGAAGGGCACTTATTACAACTTTCAAATTTAAGATTGGTAAACTGTTCACTATCACAAATCTTTGAGCTACATCTTAAAAAAAGTACGAGTATTCCATGACTTAGAAAGACAAAAAAAATACAAAATTATATCTTTTAAGGGGTTAATCTGCAATCTGTCCACTGTGAGGAAAAAATGAATTATATCCATGGTGCATGAGGGAGATTGACAGACTTTTCAATCACTTCCTAATTAATTTAGTAAGCAACTAAAGAGTTGTGCATTTAATTATTAATATGTGGTCGTATCTTACTTACGAACTATCGTTCACTATATATGCAAGTATAGTGTTGTAATTTTTCAAGGAGTTGTAGTATTTTTAATGTTACAAATCAAGATTTCAAGATACTTAATTAACACCAATCTACACTACTTCTTGAATTCCTTGCAAAAAAGAAAGTAAATCACATTTGCGGAAAATAAATCACTCTTGCATAAAGTAAATCACACTTGCGGAAAGTAAATCACACTTGCAAAGAGTAAAACACACTTGTAGAAAATAAATCACACTTGTAGAAAATAAATCACACTTGTGAAAAGTAGATCACACCCGCAGAAAGTAAATCACATTAGTACCTAACAGTGACTTGTTCATGTATGAAGATAACCTTGACTTCTTGTAACAATTATGCGATTGTACATGCAATGAGTTGTATTGAAAGCACATTATCATCTGATGCATAAGAGAGTGACAACTCATCAAATCGATTGAATATCAATCCTGAACTATTAGAGAACCAAATTGTTACAAATATGAAAGAAAGCAAAGTAATGTAAAAGCTGCAAACATGGTTGCAACAATGCAAGTTGCAACAACAGGAGTTGCATCAACATCTATGATACATAACTGTTATAAATCTACATAAATCTAATTAACACCCGAGTCACAACATGATTCACAACATAAAGGAACTAAATACTAATTGTACCTCGATTATAATAAAATGTTTATGAAATATGGAATTGCATCAAAACAAAAAAACTATGAAATTAAATGAACAATAGTGAAATGATAATCATATGCTAATTTACAAGCAGTACATAACTAAGGAGGGGAGCCTACCCCCTTAGACAAGGCACTGGACTATGAAATTAGAATCACATGAACACTCAACACACCATCACGCGAACATGAGGAGAAAGGAAATTATATTGCAGACATTTTGAGTTTTACAATACAACCGAATATTATCACCATAATTGTCCCCTGAGCTCAAAGAAAGCTGGGGTGTTTATACAATACATCTAATGTCTAAATAAAACAAGGAGACAGATGGACAACCATGAGAATCAGGTTGTTCATCCATTTACATTGATATTGCCAATCTTTAGAAAAGAGCGAGCATATGTTGACTCGGATCAGCTGGACAATGGTTGGTAGGTGAGTTGTTCCCCTCTTTGGTTATCCACTTGCCTTTCCACTTGAGGAGCGATATTTGAATGGAGTTGCAGCAACATGACTGCATTTGGAATTGCAACAGTTGTATTGTGCTCATAGTTGTATCACTTTGTAGAGGAGTTGTATCTCCTACATGGAGTTGTAGCCATCGTAATTACTCATGTATAGCAATGTTAGTGCAATAATATAAGGGTTTCCTTAAGAAATATGTAAGAATGGCATAAAAATAACATATGGGGGCAAGATTCATACCTTGGTGAAAAGTGAGACAAACTGGATTCGGAAGGTATCAAGAGGGGATGAATAGTGGGACAGTGGTAAGGGAAAAGGTACTAAACATGTGTTGAAAACATGCCAATTTAGGCACTCGTCATCCCCCCCAGCCCAAAATTGTTGCATGCCCCTATGCAACCAACAATAAGTTAGGGTTAGATAAATTGAGATGTCCATGGAGGTTGATGATACTACAATCCACCTCATTTGCTTCCTCTAGATGATTGTGTTCTTCCTTTTCATTGTTGTTATGCCCCGTTGTAGTTTATTTGTCCTCTATTGGTCCCAGCTATGTTTCAATCCGAGTAGATTCATCAATCATCATAAAATCTATGGTTTGGATATCCACCTCTATTGTTTCCTTTGTTTGAGCTATATCCTATAGCTTAAGAGAGGGTTCCCATATAGCAAGAGAACTTGTTGCAGGGTAACCTAATTTCTGAGGTGTCTTTTGTTCATCAAGTTCGTCTTTAAGCATTTTAAGGTTGAGTTGTAGCTTCCAATTTTCCATCCTCAACATTCTATTCTATTTTACAAGGGATACATATATAGGCAAGGAATGTGGAATGCTTACCCATGATGTAGCAGTAACCTTTTGTTCAATACCAACAGCCTCAGGTTCTGGTTCATGTTTCTCTTGTTCTTGTTCATGAGCATTCGTTTCCCAAAAGTGCTTCCCACTGGATCAACAAGAGCCTCTGGTTATGGTTCCTCTCTATTTTATTTTTGGGGGTTGGCAGACCATTCCCCAAAAGTGCTTCTTATTGGTTCTTGTGGATTAGTAAGAGCCTATGGTTTTGATTCCTCTTTCTCTTGTGGCTTGGCAGACTGCTCTAGTTCCTCTATCTCTTGTGGCTTGGTAGACTGCTCTAGTTCCTCTGTCTCTTGTGGCTTAGTAGACTGCTCTAGTTCCTCTGTCTCTTGTGGCTTGGCAGATAGTTTCCCATAAGTGCTCTCTACTAGTTCGTGTGGATCAATAGGAGATTCTGGTTCTAATTCTTCTTTCTTTGGTTCTTGTGGTTTGGTAGGTCATTCTCCATAAGTGTTATCTATTGCTTCTTGTGGATCAACATGAGCCTTTGGTTCTAATTCCTCTTCATTTCTATATATTTGAAGGATGGCGACAAGCCCCTCTCTAAGAGTACCTCTTGTTGGTTTTTGTGGGTTAGCAAGAGACTTTGTATCTGTTCTTTCTTCTGCTTACAAGTTACTCCCCTCCATTTTTTTCTTGTGTGTCAATGAGGGGATTTGTATCCATTGCTTCATCAGCTTCCAGGTCAGTCGTTTATGTTGGTTCTTTTTGTTGTTTTTGATGAGTTACAATCGTGGAGGTGTACCTCGTTCTTCTTTTCTTTGGAACATGGGGTCACCTCTTCTTGTACCCTCTTACTCTCTTTGTAGAGGGTTTGCTACAGGTGACCTTGACATCGCTATCGTGACCTTCTTTTGTTGGGGTTGCAGTACTCTAGCCCCTTACAGTAGCTTCCCTCCCAGGTCTCTTTCGTTGAGGAGTGTCAGCCTCTGGGGTTACTGATCCATATTATTTTTGGCACAAAATGAGAGCGGAGATATAATAAATAAATGTATAGAGATATATCAGATATCCAATAATATAATTGAGATACATTAGATATATAACCATAAACACAGAGATACAGTAATACACAATTTCTATTAATGAGCAAAATGTTCAAAACTGTAGAAATACAAAGTGAAAGACTTGTTAGAATGGTGACAGCTTATCTCTAAGAAGAGATGTGACGACTACTCACATTTGCAAGAAGATGATTGTTACAATGAGGCTCCAAAGGCCTTTTCATCATAAAGAAAATCCAAAACCCTAACCCCGGAAGATGAAAAGCCAACAATTTTGTGGACCCCGTTTTGGGTAGTTTGGTGTATCAACTTCCTAGGGGTGTAACTTTGGCACACAATCTTCATTTGGGGTGTGTAATAGTTCATTGGAAAGGTATCGATGAAGAGATTCATTTTAGGGGCTCAATCTAAGCCTTTATTAATCATGGAGGTGCCTGATCGCGAAAAAACATTATTTAGGCCATCAAAATGGCCCTGAAAGTTTAGGAACCGAAAAACTACTAAAAATAGTAAATTGCCAACGAACTGTTTTGAGCCAGTTGGAATAGGTGGGTGGCCATCGAGATCCTCCTAGATCAATCCTCCCTTCTTAGGAAGCAATGGTCTCCATTGCATTGAGTTCCCGGGGGAGAGGGGAAAGCGTTTGTTGAATCTGAATCCTAGTGAGTTGCTTTCCTTGCTGGAGAAGTTGCAATGCTTAGCTTGTTGAAGGATGTCACAAACCTGTTGATGGCGGGGTTGAATATGTTCAACCAACGTGTTGTATCCTGGCTCGACTGGGCAGTGTGTAGGCACCCTTGTAGGTGAAGAAACAATATCTTCCTTCTCTTCTACAATATGCTTCTGTTGGAAAGAAAGGTCTTGGGCCAATGCTGCAGTGGTTGCAATGTCCTTCTATTCACCTTTTGAATAGATTGTGAAGAACTTGAACTTTGTAGTATGAGATACTACCTTGCGGCACTATTTAGGTGAGACAGTAGTTGGAACTACCTCTGGTATCATGTAGAGATGACCCCCTAGAGTAACAATGACACTATGAAGTCGAGACTCATAAATAGCATGGCGCTTCCACATATATGGTTGGCCCAAAAGAACATCATAGAAATCTAACAGGGCCACATCACATAATACCTCATTCTTGAAGGGTTGGATGCCATATGATAATCGACATTGTTGGCTGACATAGAGATCTCGTCCTTGGTGAAGCCACCCAATGTTGTATGGTTGCGGGTGTGGTGTTGTCAACAATCCCAATTGTTTGACGACCTCTGTTGAGATGAGGTTCTTCTAGATTCCACTATCAACAATGAAATGCAACGGGGTCCCCTTCACCCATATCTGTGAATGAAAAATGTTCTCCCTCTCTTCTGGATCTGTTGGTTCTTCTGGTTGAATTGTTGTGGTCGTGACAATAGCAGTGGGGTCTGTGTCGATGATTTGTCTTCTCCCATTATTTTCTAAATCAGATTCTGAATCAAGGTTCGAATCCTTTTATTTGATCTCGACCACCAATGATTTTTTTGAGGGACATTCATCGATGTTGTGATGGGGGATTTTGTGGAAATTGCACCACTTTCCAGTGTCCTTCTTCGTCTTTCTGTTACCCTTCTTTTCATGTGGCTTGAAATGGTTTTTTGAAGGTTGATTATTAGGTTCATCTTTAGCATACTTTGGTTGTTGTGGATTTATAGACATGAACACTCGCTTGCTCTGGTTCTCAAATTTCTTCTTGATTTTAAGAGCATATCAATAAGCAACACCAAGTGATGAGATGTCCATAAAATCCATTTCAGTTTGGATGTATCTATGTAGAGCCCCACAGTATTTTAGAACCAAATGTCGCTCATATTCTTTGATACCCAACTTGGTGCGCAAGGTATGGAAGGTATTTGTGAACTCCAACACTACTTGGCCCCTCTCTTGCTGCAGAGTGGTCCATCTCATGTATCGGTCGTCATAGTTTCCAACAAGGTAATATTTTCCTTGACCACATCCATAAAAAAATCCCAAGTGGGCTCGGCCCCATATATTCCAAACTCCTCTGTGGAACTTTGCTCCCAGTAAGTTTCCACCAATGCTTTACATGGGGGAGAGCCTTAAGGAGTGCAAAGGTGATATTTTCCCTCTCAGATAAATTATGAACAAAGAAATAAACTTCTAGCAGATTTAACCATTTTCTCGGGCATCCGCATTTATCTTTCCTTCAAATACGAGGATATCAAAATTAACTTGTACCTTGAAAGGCGAGGTGCATACAAAGTGGCCACTTGATGAAGACACGCATGTTGTTATCGACAAGCATTGAAGGATATGGGAAAAATTCTCCATCATTTTGTCCCTATATCACGTGAGAACTTGCTCAAGCAACAAATTAGTAGAATCTTTTGCTCTGTTATTTTTCTTTTCTTTTGCCATGGAGGGTTTCTTGGTAGTGCGAGAGCGATTGTCCTCAAGAGATACAAGCTCGAGACCCAACTTGCTATACTCGGACCTCATCTGGGATATGCACTAAAAAATGATCAAGAGTAGCCTGCTCTAATACCACTTATCCAGATTATTTTCGGCACAAAATGAGAGTGGATATATAATAAACAAATGTATAGAGATATATCATATATCCAATAATATAACAGAGATATAACCATAAACCCAAAGATACAATAATACACAATTTCTATTAATGAGCGAAATGTA
>ML793508.1:321309-333716 GCA_009831015.1 Picea engelmannii
CCCCAAAGTAACAATGACACTAAGAGGTAGAGACTCATAAATAGCATGGTGATTCCACATATATGGTTGTCCCAAAAGAACATCACAGACATCCAATGGGGCAACATCACATAATACCTCATCCTTGAAGGGTTGGATGTTGTATGACAATCGACACTGTTGGTTGACACGAAGATATCGTCCTTGGCGAAGCCACCCGATGTTGTATGGTTGCGAATGTGGCGTTGTCGACAATCCCAATTGTTTGACGACATCTATTGAGATGAGGTTCTTCTATATTCCGCTATCAACAATGAAATGCAACGGGGTCCCCTTCACCCACATTTGTGAATGAAAAAGGTGCTCCCCCTCTTCTAGATGTGTTGGTTCTTCTAGTTGAATCATTGTAGTCGCGACAGTAGCAGTGGAGTTTGCATCAATGATCTATCTTCTCCCATTATTTTATGAATCAGATTCTGAATCAGATTTTGAATCAGGGTTTAACTCCTTTTCTTTGATCTCGGCCACCAATGATTGTTTTGAGCGACATTCATCAGTGTTGTGCCAGAGGATTTTGTGAAAATTGCACCACTTTCTAGTGTCCTTCTTTGTCTTTCTTTTACCCTTCTTTTCATGTGGCTTGTACCAGTTTTCTGAAGGCTGGTTGTTAAGGTCATCTTTACCATACTTTGGTTGTTGTGGATTTGCAGACCCAAACTCCCGCTTATTCTGGTGCTTAAATTTTTGCTCGATTTTAACAACATATCGATAAGCAGCACGCAATGATGAGATGTCCAGAAAATCCATTTCAGTTTGGATGTATCTGTGTAAAGCCCCATGGTATTTCATAACCAAATGTCGCTCGGAGTCTTTGATACCCATCTTGGTGCACAAGGTATGGAAGGTGTTGGTGAACTATGACACTGCTTGGCCCCTCTCTTGCCACATTGTGGTCCATCTCATGTATTGGTCATCATAATTTCCAATAGGGCAATATTGGTCCTTGACCGCATCCACAAAAAAATCTCAAGTGGGCTCGACCCCATATATTTCATAATCCTATGTGGAACTTTGCTCCAAGTGAGTTTCCTACCAATGTTTGACATGGGGGAGAGCCTTAAAGAGTGTGAAGGTGATATTTTCCATGTTGGAGAAATTATGAATAGAGAAATAACCTTCTAGCAGATTTAACCATTTTTCTACGACATCCACAACTATTTGTCCTCCAAATACGGGGATATCAAAATCAACTTGGACATTGAAAGGCGAGGTGCCTCCAAAGAGGCTGCTTGATGAAGACACACCTATTGTTATCGACAGGTGTTGAAGGATGTGGACAAAATTCTCCATCATTTCATCCCTCTGTCGCGTGAGAGCTTGCTCAAGCAACAAATTAATAGAATCTTATGCTCCATCATTTTTCTTTTATTCCACAATGGAGGGTTTCTTGGGCGTGTGAGAATGATTGTCCTCAAGAGAGACAAGCTCAAGACCCAACTTGCTATACTCAGACCTTGTCGGGGACATGCACTGAAAAACGATCAAGAGCAACCTGCTTTGATACCACTGATCTAGATTATTTTCGGCACAAAATGAGAGCGGAGATATAATAAAGAAATGTACAGAGATATATTAAATATCCAATAATATAACATAGATATATCAAAGATATAACCATAAACACAAAGATACAATAATACACAATTTCTATTAATGAGCGAAATGTACAAAAGTTTAGAAATACAGAGTGAAAGACTCACTAGAATGGTCACAGCTTATCTTTGAGAAGAGATGTGACGGCTACTCATATTCGCAAGAAGATGATTTTTACAATGAGGCTCCAAATGCCTTTTTACCATAAAGAAAATCCAAAACCCTAACCCTAGAAGATGAAAAGCCAACAGTTTTTTGGACCCCGTTTTGGGTAGTTTGGTGAAACAACTTCCCGGGGGCGTAACTTTGGCACACAATCTCTGTTTGGGGCGCCCAATAGCTCGTTGGAAAGGTATAAACGAGGAGATTCATTTTGGGGGATTAATGAAAGGTTTTGGTTGTAATTGAGATGCTCAATCATGAAAAAAGGTCATTTAGGCCCTCAAAATGGCCCCGAAAGTTTAGGAACTGAAAAACTGCTAAAAATAGTAAATTGCAAACAAAATTTTTTGAGCTAGTTGGAATAGGTGGGTGGCCACCGAGATCCTCCTGGATCAATCCTCCCTCCTTAGGAAGCAATGGTCTCCATTGCATTGAGTTCCAGGGGGAAAGGGGAAAGCATTTGTTGAATTTGAATCCTGATGAGTTGCTTGTCTTGCTGGAGAAGTTGCACTACTTAGCTTGTTGAAGCATGTCACGAACCTGTTGTTGGCAGGGTTGAATTTTTTCAACCAACTTGTTGTATCTTGGCTCGACTAGGCAGTGTGTAGGCACCCTTGTAGATGAAGAAACAATATCTTCATTCTCTTCTACAATCTGCTTCTGTTGGAGAGAAAGGTCCTGGGCCAAGGCTAAAGTGGTTGTAGTGTCCTTCTGTTCACCTTTTGAACAAATTATGAAGAAGCTAAATTTTATAGTATTAGATACTACCTTGCGACACTATTTAGGTTGGACAGTAGTTGGAACAACCTCTGGTATCCTGTAGAGATGACCCCCTGGAGTAAAAATGACATTACGAGGTCGAGACTCATAAATAGCATGGCGCTTACACATCTTTGGATGCCCCAAAAGAAAATCACAGACATCCAATGGAGCAACATCACATAATACCTCATCCTTGAAAGGTTGGATGTCGTATGACAATCAACACTGTTGGGTGACACAAAGATCTCGTTCCTGGCAAAGCCACCTGATGTTGTATGGTTGTGGGTGTAGTGTTGTCGACAATCCCAATTGTTTGACGACCTCTACTGAGATGAGGTTCTTCTGGATTCCTCTATCAACAATGAAATTCAACGGGTCCCCCTTCACCCACATCTGTGAATGAAAAAAGCACTCCCCCTCTTCTGGATCTGCTAGTTCTTCTAGTTGAATCGTTGTGGTTGTGACAATAACAATGGGGTTTGTGTCGATGATATGTCTTCTCCCATTATTTTCTCAATCAGGGTTCGACTCATTTTCTTTGATATCAACCACCAATGATTGTTTTGAGTGACATTCATTAGTGTTGTGCCAGGGGCTTTTGTGGAAATCACACCACTTTCTCGTGTCCTTCTTCGTCTTTCCGTTACCATTCTTTTCTTGTGGCTTGGACTGGTTTTCTGAAGGCTGGTTGTTAGGGTCATCTTTACCATACTTTGATTATTACAAATTTATAGACCCGAACGCCTGCTTGTTCTGGTGCTTAAATCTCTACTCTATTTTAATAGCATATCGATAAGCAACACCCAGTGATGAGATGTCCAGAAAATCCATTTCAGTTTGGATGTATTTGTGTAGAGCCCCATGGTATTTCATAACCAAATGTCACTCAGAGTCTTTGATACCCAGCTTGGTGCGCAAGGTATGGAAGGTGTTGGTAAACTCTAACACTTCTTGGCCCCTCTCTTGTCGCAGTGTGGTCCATCTCATGTACTGGTCGTCAAAGTTTCCAACAAGGTAATATTGTTCTTTGACGCATCCACAAAAAAATCCCAAGTGGGACCGACCCCATATATTCTAGAATCCTCTGTGGAACTTTGCTCCGAGTAAGTTTTGCACTAATGTTTGACATGGGGGAGAGCCTTAAGGAGTGTGAAGGTGATCATTTCCTTGTCGAGGAAATTATGAACACAAAAATAACCTTCTAGCAGATTTAACCATTTTTCTAAGGCATTCGCATCAATCTATCCTTCAAATGCGTGGATATCAAAATTAACTTGTACCTTGAAAGGCTAGGTGCCTCCAAAGTGGCTTCTTGATGAATACGCGTATGTTGTTATCGACAGGAGTTGAAGGATGTGAGCAAAATTCTCCATCATTTCGTCCCTCTATCGCGTGAGATATTTCTCAAGCAACAGATTAATAAAATATTATGCTCCATCATTTTTTTTTCTTCCGCTATGGAGGGTTTCTTGGGCGTGCGAGAGAAATTTTCCTCAAGAGAGACAAGCTCGAGACCCAACTTGCTATACTTGGACCTTGTCAGGGACATGCACTAAAAAATGATCAAGAGCAACTTGCTCTGATACCACTGATCTAGATTATTTTTGACACGAATTGAGAGCGGAGATATAATAAAGAAATGTACAGAGATATATTAGATATCCAATAATATATATATCAGAGATACAGTAATACACAATTTCTATTAATGAGCGAAATGTACAAAACTGGAGAAATACAGAGTGAAAGACTCGCTAGAATGGTGACAACTTATCTTTGAGAAGAGATGTGACAACTACTCACATTTGCAAGAAGATGATTATTACAATGAAGCTCCAAAGGCCTTTTTTTCATAAAGAAAATCCAAGACCCTAACCCCGGAAGATGAAATCCAACATTTTTGTGGACCCCATTTTGGGTAGTTTGGTGTATCAAATTCTCGGGGGTGTAACTTTGGCATACGATCTCTTTTTGGGGCGCACGATAGCTCATTGGAAAGGTATCGACGAGAAGATTCATTTTGGGGGCTCAATATGATCTGTTGGTGATATTAAAGGTGTTAGATCGTGAAAAAGCATTGTTTAGGCCCTCAAAATGGCACTGGAAGTTTAGGAACCAAAAAACTGCTAAAAATAGTAAATTGCCAACAAACTGTTTTGAGCCAGTTGGAATAGGTGGGTGGCAACCGAGATCCTCCTCGATCATTTACTGTAGTTGCGATACTGTTGCTTGGAGATGGAGTTGTAGTCGTTGATTCTCCTAGTGTTGGAAGTGTAACCATTGTTATCTCTAGTGCCACAAGTGTTGCCATTGCTTCTTCTCCAACTATAGTTGGTGATTGAACAATGTCATTCCATGTTCGGCCCTCCTTGTGCTCTTCTTTAATAATGCTTCTCCAAGCTCAAGAAATTGTTGCAGGATTTCAGGCTTGGAGGTTCTTATGGAATACCACCTTTCACCTATTCGTGGAAAGCCTATAACTTTTGTCATTGTCTCTTCTATTACTTCTACTAGGGTACCTACTACCATAGATTGTTCTGCCTCAAATCTTAGAGTGAATTCTAAGGAAACTTCATTGTCATAACCTTGAAAATGTTGTACATACACCATCCATCCAGCTTGGTGGAGAATCTGCCCAATATGGTCATATACTTCAAGTAGCAGTGATTCTATGGGTTCTCTTTGTATCAAGGAGCCTCCTTTTCTCTTAACTCTGATTGCTTGCGATTGCAGAGGGAAATGGTTGTTAGTTGGGTGGGGGGTTTCCAATTACAACGATAATAGTGGTGATGATGGAAATTATGGTGTGGGGTGGCGATGGTAACAATAGAAACATATGCCACTTAAAGTCTATTCGTTACATATTCTATCAAAAAATGTACCTGTCATTTCTTACCTTGAATGGATTTCCCTCATACAAGTATGGTGCTAGCAACTTGGTCCCATGATCGATCGACCTTTTGTCTCTAGCGGAGTTGCGACAACTTATGCAGAGTCATGTTGGTCGGAATATCAACATCGGCGTTGGGGGTCGCCTATTCTGTCCACTAGAGGTGTAGTAGCGACAATGCAGATGAGAGTAAAGTAAAAGATGCAAGCGAAGTTACAACAACGAGAGTTGTGGCAACGAAGTTGCAGCATCGGTGGTGCCAACGAGAGTTGTAGCATCAATGGTGCAGATGAGACTTGCAACATCGGTGGTTGCAAATGAGATTTGTAGCATAGATGGTTACAAATGGGATTTGCAGCATCAGTGGCTGCATATAAGAGTTCCAACATCGATGGTTGCAACAATGAGAGTTGCAACAATAGGTGTTACAACATACGGTAGAGTTGTAGCACCATGTGGGACAAAATTACAACTTGTCAATGTATCTCGGCGGCAATCATCCTTGTCCCTATTAGATGTCGATATCTTAATAATAAAATTGTGGTATCTATATGTAGAGTTATGGCAGAAGGAGCTGCAACAACAAGAGTTGAAGAGGTGGAAGTCACAACAATGGGAGGATAAAGAGTTGTCGCAATGGGAGTTGCAACAATAGGAATACAACAACGAGAGTTGTAAAAACAACGTTCTTCTTCCCTGCATACCCTAATTTTTTATTTATTACAAACTTGATTAGAAGGATCTAGACATAACCATCACAAAATTGTGAAGTGCCCTTCTTGTTTTATGTAAGTTTTTTTCTTAAACATGCCTTGGGCCAACATAAGTTGATTTTCGAAAAACATGCTCCCAAGCATGTCCCTAAGGAACATGCCCCAGGCACATCCCTAAGTATTTTCACACATGGGTGTGTGTGTGTGTGTGTGTGTGTGTGTGTGTGGAAGAGTGAATCATTCAGTTGGGGTTCCCACTTTGTTTACAATTTCCAAGTCATTGGCAGGCCATGTACTAGTGATCCTATTCAGAAAGGTTTCCTTGGATAAGGGTTTATGATGTATTCGAATCCCGTGTCCATTTTCCATCAGAGGAGTTCTCTCATTGCCGATGGTGTGAAGTTTGATGGCTCCCGTATCATATACAATATCAATCTCATAAGGTCCAAACCATCAGGTGTGGAACTTCCCTCTAAAATCCTTGAACCTGGAGTCAAATAATAAGGCCCAGTCTCCAACTTTGAATTTCTTCTTCTTAATGAATTTTTCATTCCATTGAGCTCTTTGATGTTGTATTATTGTTGTGTGGTGTAGGGCAGCTTGACGAAGTTCATCTAGTTCGTTGATCTTGAGGAGTCTTTGTTTCTGAGCTTCAGTTAGGTTCATTCCAAATTGTACGGTTGTTCTAAGTGTCTATATATCTGTTTCAATCAGCAACAATACTCTCTTTCCATACACCAATTCATATGGGGTGCAACCAGTGGTAGTTCTCCATGTTGTCTAGTAGGCCCATAGAGCTTCGGGTAGTCTGTCATCCCAGTGTTTCAAGTGTACTCTGACAGTCTTGGTGATGATAACCTCAAGGATTTTGTTTGTCCCTTCTACCTATCCATTGGCCTGCGGATGATATGGTGTAGTAACCTTGTGTTTGATCTTGTATTTGTCCATCAAGTCTATGATGAGTCTTTAAGTGAATTGTGTTCTTCCATCAGTAATGATCTCCTGAGGTGTCTTGAATTTGGTGAATTTTTTTCATGAAGAAATTCCATTGTTGCTTGTTCTGTCGTGGTTGGGAGTGCTTTCCATTTTATAACATAATCTATGCATACTAGGATGTAGGAGTTATGAAGGATTGATCAACCCTACAAAGTACAGGGCCCATTTATCAAAGGGTTCCAATACCAACTATGGTTGTAATGACATCTCGTCTAATTTCACTGGTCTTCCCATGCACTGGCAACGATCTCACCTTTTTACATATTCCTTGGTATCTTTGAAGATAGTGGGCCAATAATACCCTTGGTGAAGTACCTTGTACCCAATCCTCTTGTCTGAAAGTGGCCTCCACATGGGTTTTCATGGTAGTCATTCAATATCTCTTGGATCTTGTCTTATCACACACATATTTTGATAATGAAATCCAATCTTGTGTGGAAGAGGAAACCGTTGATCCATGAGAATATCCAACTTTTCTTTTATGGTCTTTTGTCGCTCTTTTGGAGATAAATGATGTGGTAGTCTACTTGTTGAAATATTGTAAATGAAAAGAGTATTCTAAGCATTATTGAGTTATTATCATATAGATCAATCCCATTTTGTGGATTGATCATGTAGAGACTTATGTATGACCAAATCCCCTTTTGTGGATTGGTCAAACCCTAATTATATCATGATAATTGAGAAGTCGCCCCCCTAGGGCTAATTAAAGTGGATTTAGCCACCAGTTGAAGAAGTCGACCCTGCCCAATGAAGAGACACCTCCCTAGCGTCTGCCAACAAGTATAAATAAGAGTGGAAGGTGCCTCATTAGCACACTCACTCAAGTTACTCATCAAGTGCACAAGTTTGGAGATAACTGCAGTTGAGAGAAGAAGGAGAGAGAGGCATAGTTTGGACAAAGCACAAATGATCTAGTTCCTCAACTTTCTGATAGATAACCTTCAGTCTTGGTAAGGATGGGAAATTGCAAGTAGCATTGTAACACCCTGTTTCCCCCAGTTTGTAAAAATAACTAGACTGGCCAAGAAATATGGCAAACTCATAAATGTGGATATGTGATGTAATTGGACCTTGAAGAAAAGGTCAATGAATGTGAATAACATTAAGAATTTTATTGCAGGACAGCTGAGAGGGGATGTGCATAAAAAGAGACCACGATGGCAGTGGAAGGCACCTAGAAAGGTGGCGTTAACTTCCACCGAGAATTAATACCGTATTTGGAATCCATTGGCCTGGAGAACCAAAAGCGGCTCGCTGGCCCTAAATTAAATGTCTCGCAGGCTGGTAGGTAGATGGTTTAATGAGGGATGGGGGGTGAACCGCCCATCCGTAGAGCTGTCAGGCCTGACCAGCGCGAGGGCAATTGTGCCACACACAACCTCGCAAGAGGGTAAGGCATGGGGTAGAAGCGATGAGGGGTAGACGCGGGGGGAGAACTCTGGCAACACGCAGAGTGAGTGATAGCAGAGAGGAAGGATTGCAACCTTTGCTCCTGGTCACTGGCAAACAGAGACGCAGTCTCACAACATCATGGTCTCAGCTTGGGGGTGGCTAGTGGTAAATCTGTTGGGAGTCGCTAAGCCTACGATTGGGTGGAAACGGGCACCCCTCTCAGCAGTTGCTTAACCCTGGTGTTATTTCTGATAAGTGTTTTGCCTCTGGCATCTGGAATTATATGTATTCTAATAATTATGCTCATAAGCTGTGAAATTGTGAATGTTTTCATTATAAGAAGGTCCGTGTGGTATTTTGATCAATACTAGTAGTTGTATATGCTTATAACAGAAAGACCACACATGGCTTATGTTGATAAATGAATGTAATTATGCATAAGTTGAACCAAGTCAGACTTCCAGTCTGTTCTCGGGAATTTGTTTCCCCTTATCTGTCTCCAGGAATGCCCCGGAATAGACCTCTTCGCAGAGGTTCCCTCCTTGGAAAGGTTTACCAAGAACCTGGAAAAAAGGACTTGAATGTGCAAGTCTTAACAACCCTGTGCGAAGAGGAATGACCCTCTTAAAATCCCGAAGTAGTAGCGTAGGGATAAGTATTGATCAACGGATGATATCATGTCGGGAGATCTTCGGTCATTCACGACCGTTAAAATCAAAGGAATAAACGAGGGCGTTAATTACCTTAACCCTTTTTCCTCTATCTTCGTGAATAGCGAGGAGATTGGAATCGTAGACCCCCATGGTCCATGAGAACATCTGGACCGTTGGTTTTTCCACGTCCAAGGAACAGTGGGAAAGGGTGCGGCATCGGGACCGACCTGAACCGTCAGATCTTAGCTAGAAAACCCGACAGTCGTTAGATCTATAGGGAGATAGATGAGGGTTAAGCCCTCGTGAATAGGGGCAAAAGAATCTAAACCGTCCATCCGAGGAGGACAGGTGGCAGAGATCCAGGGATCTCGCGAACTCGGAGGTTCGCAAGGTAAGAGCCCAAAGGTTGGATGTTCCAAGTCGCGAGTGGCGAAGCCACGAGAGGATCAGGATCGTCCATCCGAGGAGGACAGGTGGCAGAGATCCAAGGATCTCGCCAACTCGGAGGTTCGCAAGGTAAGAGCCCAAAGGTTGGGTGCTCCAAGCCGCGAGTAGCGAGGTGCTGAGAGCCGAGCACGAGAGAACACATGGAAAAACTTCAAGGTGGGGCCCACGTGATTGACGGGTGGGCACGCATCGCCTAGAGAAGGGAGTCAATGCTCCGTTGACTTCTCGTGTCTTGGGGATTCGCGGGAGAAGGGCATGAGAGCTCAACCCTTAGACTTATGAAGTCACGAGTAGCGAGAACGCGAGAGGGAAGATTAAATATCGCTTCTCGAGGGTTCATGAAGGGAAGGTGCCAAGATTCGACGCTACAACTCGCGAAGGGGCGAGTTGCGAGCAGTGCGAAGGGAAGGTCAACCTTCGCTGACTTTCAAGTCTCAGAGGATCGCATAAGGGAGGAACGAGAGTTCAACCGTTGAACTCACGAAGTGACGAATAGTGAGAGGAGCTAGAGTTTAGCCTAGCCGGCGGTCATGCGCAAAGGACGCTGACAGAAGGAAGCTATACCCATTTCGTGATCTCGGATATCGGTGATTTGTGAAGAAAATTCGAGGGTCTTCAACTCACGACTCGCGAGGTCGCGAGTTGTGAAAGGCGCCTGCATTTAGGCGCGTATGTGGTCCTATCAAACTAGGTATTAAAGAAAGGGAGCTAGTGCTTTATCGTTAAGTGGCGGGTAGATCTGGTCGGCCAAAATCTACGCGCCCAGATCTACAGCCAGGGTTTCATTCCGAAGCCCCCTCGCCATTCCACCTTCAAGATTGGACTCAATTGTATCGCTGAGTCGCGAAACATGAAAAGGCGCCTGGTTTGTTTGGCCTGTGATCCTAACCCACGATCACATGGAGGTGATCAGGGAAGAACTAGCCTGCACTAGACCCCCGTAGGACTTCGGGGATTCTGTCCCTTGAGGAAAAACAAAAACTTTTATTACGTTGAAGTGGGTATGTGACAAGCATGGTCCTCGTTGCATATTCCTCAAACCTCGATTTGATCCAATGGATATTCTTTCCATGAGTGCTTCGTTTTGCACTTGGGGCAAAAGATGGCCAAAGCTCGTTATGTCTCTTCTTTCTTCTTCTTCATTTGCACTGTATCCAACTGGGAGCTCAGGGAACTAATTATATCAGTATTGAATTCCTCTAGCATGTTCTTGATCTTTTCTCTTGTAACGCCACCTCCAACAGTCTTTCTAGTTCTTGTCAGTATATGTCTTGGTCCTCTGTTTGTTTTTGAAGTGCATGGAATATTTGAGAGAAAGTTCCAAGATAGTATCATATTATAACTAAGAGACATCTCCTCCACCCATCAGGTTGAGAATTTCAGTGCAATCATATCAGACTCCTCTTAGAAATAAGATACGTCGTGTCTGAGAATCCAATTCTCCTTTCGTTACCCTCTGCAAATAATAATTGAACTGTTTGATGTAGTCCTCAAGGCCCTCATCTTCATGTTGCATCATCCTCAAGACTTCTTCCCTTCTTTCCTTATCTTTGCAATAGTCTTAGTATTTTTCTAGAAATTTCTTCATCATCCAATCCCATGTGAAGATGTTGTCCCTACCAAAACCCATGAACCAATGTAATGCAACATCCTTGAGTGTGGTAGGAAAAATATTTAATTTTTTAGCACTCGACACATAATCATAGCTTCTGTAAAGTATATCGAACTCGAATAGGAAGGTGTCTGGATCTTCTTTAGATAAAGCATGGAAATTCAACAAGGCTGAATGAGGGATGTTCTTCATTTGATCCTCAATTCAAGAATCTAAAAGCAAAGGTTTCTTCCTTGACAACTTCATGTGCCATTTCTCTCTGTGAGTTGTCTTTCATCTCTAAGGGTACTTCGAGAAAGATGAACTCCCTAGAGTGATATTGTTCACCAATAATCCCTTCTGAAAGTGGAACCTCTGTGTGCATAGATCCTTGTACGGTCTCAAATTCTTGAGTGGAGGTCTGATGTCTCCTTTTGGAAATGGAGCTTGTTGTAGGTGATAGATAATTCGGTTAACCGTACTCCTTTCCCTCTTGATATTGACCCGCATTGTTAGTTTTTCGGGAGTTTTTGGATGAACTAATAAATCTACCTTGTTGATATCTAACTTTGTGCATAGAAAAGATTAGAAAAACATTCTATGAACTGCTAGAAGAAAATCATATCACTCAATCTACTGAAATGAAAAATCCACACAAAAACAACAACTACTCTTTTGATAGTTCCCCAATAACGACACAAAAAATGATGGACTTTTCAATCACTTCCTAATTAATTCAGTAAGCAACTAAAGAGTTGTGAATTTAATTATCAATCTAAGGTCATATCTTACTTAAGAAATATCATGCACTATATATGCAAATATAGTGTTGTAACTTGCCAAGGATTTGTAGTACTTTTAATGTTACAAATCAAGATTTCAAGATACTTAATTAAGTCACCAATCTACGCTATTTCCTGAAGTCCTTGCAAAAAGAAAGTAAATCACATTTGTGGAAAATAAATTACTGTTGCATAAAGTAAATCACACTAGTACCTAACAATGACTTGTTCAAGTATGAAGATAACCTTGACTTGTTGTAACAATTATGTGATTGTACATGCAATGAGATGTATTGAAAGCAGATTATCATTTGATGCATAAGAGAGTGACAACTCATAAAATCGATTGATATCAATCCCAAACTGTTAGAATTATGAAAGAAA
>ML793509.1:7127-23272 GCA_009831015.1 Picea engelmannii
TCCATCAACCAATGATGGGTTGGAGGAAAGCTTACAATAACCTTTTGGAAGTTGAAGTTTTTCCAAAAGAGAAGAAGCCTCGTCCATGCGAGGACAAAGGTGAGAGTAATGATTACCTTTACATAACATGCAAGGGAACTTGATAGTTTTCTTCTTCTCACCAACCTGAACATCACTAGTTGAGGGGATATCATCGACATGACCGACAAAGGCCGACGATGTGGAGGACCACATTTCTAAGACCTGGTCAAGACCGGGGCAATCCCTCAGAAAGTGGTCACCCTTACAGAGGCTGCAAGGGAATTTGGGTTTTGGATTCTTCATTTTAATCTTGTTGACCTCATCAACACTCCCATTACTATTAACAACAACTGGTTTCTTAGAGCCAACATCTGATTTTGTTGGGGCCCTTGTCCTTTTCAGGTTCTTCTTCTTCTTCTCTTTCCGTTTCTTCTTCTTCTGATCAACCTGGTTACTTGCTTTATAGCTTTCACTAGGCAAAGAAGGAGAAATGGAAGGAGACTTGATGGGTGAAGAAGGTGAAAAGTTGACATGAGGTTGATGTGTGGGTGGTGTATTGACATCCAAAGTATTAGGTGCAACTGAAACATTAGGAGGATTCAGGATCACCGGAGTGGGGAAAAACCAAACTAGTAATCCAATAGTGAGTCCTGGAAGACTCAGTGTGACAACATATGGAGGACCAAAGTTTTCAAATGAAGGAAAGGTATAAGATTCCCCAGGAGAAGGGGTTCCTCCATTGGTACTCCTAGGATTCGATTCCATTAACACTGACTCGACCTAAGGTCCACTAAGTAAAACAAACAACAGACGCTATGAATCTAAGAAGCAATCAATCAAACAAACCTTCCTACGATGAAACCACTAGTTGGTGATGAAATCCAACATCGCGAGATCAAAATAGGAAGGGGCAGGGATAGAGTGGGTGGATCAGTTACGTTGGCGACCTGCTTAACGGACTTACGCCTTGGTGCAAGCTTCCATGTAGTAATTGTGGATTTACCCTCCAAGGAGCCCGAGTGAGTTTGACCAACGTCTGTTCCAGGTATAGTGAGACTTCCCTTCATTGTCACCTTGTGTGAGACCCTAAAGATTGTGGCTACTAAGGTCACCAACTCATAGTCATCCCCTGGGCGGGTACAGTTGATAGTACGATCGAAACGTATGGGCAGGATAACAAGTCCGAAATCAACTTGAAAGGCTTCCACTCAACATTGTGGGTATACCTTCCAGTGACCCCCAATATACGATCTGACCACTACAAACAGTTGAACCACGGAGGGATAATATCCGTAACTCACCCGAATGCGACCTCGTGCGTAACCCCTGTGTGAGAGGGGGATCCCAGACATACTAATACAACAATTGGATTTGACTCTCCCTACCGCAAGATACTAAGTTTGTTTGATATCTTTGGAAAGTTATCCTTTCAACCTATTCCAAAGCCCTACACCTTAAACTAATGTAGGTTTGCTAACAAAGATGTAAAAAGTCTGATAGATTTTAGTTAAGCGTTGATTTTAATGGATGTTGTTTACTCAGAGGGTGTACGAAAGTGAAACTGATGGAATGATGACTCAATTCCCAAAAATATGCATGAAATATGATAAGAAATCGTTTCTTTTCAATGAATACCTATTTAAGGGAAAGAGGAAGAGTCGTTTTCACTATCAAACATTGGATAAGGAATGCCCTCAATCAATTTTGTTCTCAATCAAATCCAATATAATGCTGCAACATTTCAGAAATGAAAACTAATATGCAAACTAATCATTGAGATGTAATTTTGTCATTTGTATGCGAATGATAATCAATTCAATGCAAAATTTCTCTTGCCAACTACTCTTTCAGATCAAGGAGGTTCAGACAAGAATATGCAGATTTCGCACAAACAACACACCCTTTTGCAATCAAACAAGAGAAAGAAAACCAAAAACGCAAAAGGAATGATAAAGAGATGGACAAGGTGACCTCAATGAACCAAATGAGAAGAGGCACAAACTTCTGATGTCCTTCACTAGAGTTCCCGCTCAGTCGGATAGGAGAGAAGAAAGCAGGGGATCGATTTCAAGCTCTCAACAACAAAAACTCAAAAATAATGAAGAAGAACATAAAATCTGAACAAAAAGGTGTTTACTTCTGATGAGGAATCATATCAAAGGTCAAAGGAAGAATCATTGAATCACAAAGCATCCCAGCAAGTGAGAAAACAGGGTTTTTAACCTCAAAAATACAATTTTTTGAAGGGATTTTGTGAAAAAAAGGCTGGCGCTATGGTATAAGGGTCACCAGAGCATTATAAAGCTCTGTCCAATAGATTAAGGGAGCACTGGCACTCTACTAACAAGGAAGAGGAGCGCTGGAGTCCTAAAGCTCAGAAAAAAGTCCAAAAAACCCAAAATTCAGTCAAATTTTGACAATCAGGCTAAGTGTGATGGAGTGAAGATTCAATCATCAAATGCAATCAGATAAATGGGGTGGACAAGGTCTGAAAACAATCAGGTAAGACAAGGTATTATGAGGAAAAATCAAAACTAAAAGTTTCGATTTGTTCCCCAGTGGAGTCGACAGTTTCTGTTGTAGGAAAATCTCCCTGTGGACAGGGAGATCACCTCAGAGAGCTAGACTCTTAACTAATGCATGAGGAGGAAGGAGAACAAAAGTACCTTTTATTTGACATTTGTCCCTGCACTCTCCGAGTCGAGCTCCAATCTTTCGCTCCTCGATAAGCCCTATAGATAAACAAAGTACGACCACTTCCTACTCTATCAAGATTAGTCCGAAATAGGTCTATCTACTAATGAGACAAATTCATGTGAGATTGAACATGAATTAGAAAGAAACAGGCCAAGCAAATTATATTAATGAGGACAAAACATTGCTTACAGCCATGGATGAATTGCAGTAGCTCTACCAAGTCCTCCTTATCTACCCCTTGCTCAGAAGATCCACTATCCGAATGATGATAGCTTCACTGATTTCTCCCTATGAGATCATAGGTCTCTTGCTTCTAAATCATCTTTGTTCCAGCACCACTTATGAGATCATAATTTTGGCGTGATTATATTTTTCTAGTCCCCTTTCACCATTAGAAAGCTTGCTTATATAGCCTTGGAGAGGCTTTAACCACTTGAGATATCCTTGGGGAAGTTGAGGATTTGCCTCCTTCAGTTAAGGATCTACCCTAAGATCATGGATGGACTAGGGATTCGAATCCAACTGCCTTCCAAGAATGAAAAGATGCTTCCCCCATTCATCTCAACAGCTTAACTACTGCCCAGAATAGGTAGCGCTCCCTCAAAAGGACCATCAGAGCGTTGTAGTGCTCCCTAGTAGGCTTTAGGGGGGCGCCAGCGCTTGCAAAATCCATAGATCTCCCTCAAAAGGGCCAGGGGGGATTTATAATGCTCCCAGACAGTGTAAGGGGGAGTGTCGACGCTCCCAGAAGAGGTATAGGGGAGCGCTCTCCTCCAAAACTCAGTTTTTGAGGTGCTTTCAGATGGCAAAAGGTTTGTAAGCTTGCTGACTCATTTATCCTCTTCCAAATCAAATGTTTGAGGTGTTTCAAGTGTCCTTCTCATGTCGTTATAGGCATGACATAAGCATCATGGGAGTATGCTTCCCTGACACTTGCGACACTTGTGAGCAACATGAGACACTTGTGACCTTGTAAGAAAAATGCGACACTTGTGACCTTTGTAATGACGACACTTGCGACACTATCAAAGTGAGTATTTTTGATGTGTAACAATTACCTTAAGAGATTATGAAAGACGACCATCGTCTCCTAAAGGGATCTTCCAAAATGTCCCCGTAGAACTCGGGGGAAAGACTATTCTCATCGACATTGAAGTTATAGACACCCCACTCGATTATAATATCCTGTTCGGTTGTAGCTACATGTACTCTATGAAGGCAGTTGTCTCTTTCGTATTTCGAACAATGATGTTCCCCCATAACGGGAAGATCATTACCATTGACCAAGTCTCACATTACGAGCCTAACCCTTCTGCCAACATCGATAACATTCTTCCTCTCATCCACACGAGTCATGACGCATACCCACTCATCGAAATGGGTCCCGGAATTTTCAAAGACCCATCATTGTTAGGAACTTACCATGGTGCACCACCACTCCTTCATCCTTCCAATCAAGTATGCATCGTCTCATCCAACGGAACTGACATAGAGAATACCCTTCCTCCTAGGGAGGCTTCTATCATATCTGATGTCCCACTAGTCGCAGAGCTCCACCCTCATGAGCCTCCTGCAAGCTCGTTGACTCCACCAGTCCACGATTTCACCTCTCCCCAAGGACATATCCCAGTTTGGGAGATAGTTCCCCAAGCCATTACTCAAATCCCCTTCTTCTACCCTCCACCTGGCATACAAGCTTTCCAAGTAGCCGCAACACTTACCCTCCCTAATATGGTGTTAGCAATCCCAGTTTGGTATTTACATCCACCAGAGATGGTCTCTCGACCATCCCTTCCCCCCCAAACGGAAGGAATACCAATGACGATTCCCATACTCACTCCCACCATACCCTCTACACCGCCACTCACTACCCTCCCTGCCACAACTGGGGGCAGGAGAAAGAAGAATGAGTCCACAGTTCCACTTCCCCCACGCGTCCAACCCCCTTGTGCACTATGTGAGAAAGATGGACACCAAACCAACAATTGCCCATCTCTACCTGAGTTATGGAACCTAATTCCACTCAATCAAACACCATCAACGCTTGCCACCATAGAAAGTAGTACTGCCGCCCCTGCCCCTCACTCAAGTAGTAAAGGGCTGCAAACCAAATTCGCTTGCACTATATGTTCAGAATATGGCCATTATACACACCATTGCCTAGAACTACCATGCTTCCGACAGACATTAGCTGCAGTACGCCAAAGCTTCCAAGACGAACCCAATCCAACTACATCATCCCTACCAAAAATCACTGACATCCATTATGTCACAACTTTAGTCAATGAACGTATGAGATTCCCTTGCTCTCTATCTGAATCCTTAGATCATTTTACATACCAGTGTCCTATGATCATTGAATACAGGCAATGCCAATTGACCATGATTTAAACAGCTACAGAATCGATAGTTGACCTTACCACGTCACTAGAAATTCTTCATATCATTTCTCTTAAACTCGAGTCACTCCCGACACCTCCATGGTTCTTGGATGACGTGTCTGAGGATTCACCCCCAAATCCCCCCAATTCTCCCATTTATTTCCCTACATAAATTTTACATCCAACTACCACGGGTACTCCTCAGTACTTCGATATTTGGTTTATGTCAAGCGAACCATCACAATCTCATTGCGTCG
This sequence comes from Picea engelmannii, assembly GCA_009831015.1. Lineage (NCBI taxonomy): Eukaryota > Viridiplantae > Streptophyta > Pinopsida > Pinales > Pinaceae > Picea > Picea engelmannii. Next base: position 12,484 of record ML793509.1, read on the forward strand.
TTCCCCCTGCTTCTTCATCACTAGGAGGCAACCACACGACACTAGTCACCGATATCACTCTTCACAACCCCTTAATGTATTCTTGCCAATTCCTATGTGACGAGGAAATACTCGAAGAGTTAAACACTCCTGACTACCCATGGGATGCGCTACACCACCGAGCACTCTTCTTTCCACAGGAAGCCTCCACGCCTCCTAACCAACACCCCATATACGCGGTCGAAACCAAGGATTTTATCCCATCAAGGCATATCGACTAGTTCAACAACCCCATTCCTGCCCCTGATGCTTTTGAAGAAGGCAACATGGCCAACATTTTCCCGACCATCAAAATCGACATTTCCATAAAAAATGGAGTCATTGAGGAAATCACCATTGGCGCCGCTTGCACTCCTCAAGAAGTCACCTCTTATAAAGCCCTCTTCTAAGAATATTGGGATATTTTTGCCTGGTCATACACATAAATGCCTGGCCTTGATCCATCTATCATCGAACATCACATCAACACCTGGCCTGACATTACACCAGTTCGTAAAAAACAACGACCGCTACACCCATCCAAAGCAGCGGCCATCAAAGCCGAGATTGACAAATTATGCGCAGCTAGGTTCATCTACCCCATTGCCTATACCTCATGGGTTTCCAACCCTGTACCCGTTAACAAAAAACAGGGCACTATCCGCGTCTGCACGGACTTTTGCGATCTCAATCATGCATGTCCCAAAGACAACTTTCCAATGCCTTTCATCGATCAAATTATCGACGACAGTGTAGGCCAAGAGGCTCTATCCTTCATGGATGGTTTCTCTAGTTATAATCAAATCCAAATTCACCCAGCCGATCAGTACAAAACCACATTCACTACCCCTTGGGGTACTTTTGCATATTGTGTCATGCCTTTTGGCTTAAAGAATGCTGGCGCAACTTTCCAATGAGCTATGACATACATTTTTCACAATCTAGCTCATATCATTCTCGCATACTTGGATGACCTCACAGCTCGATCCAAGAAACACACCCATCACCTTGATGATTTACGGATTATATTTCAACGGTGTCGTCAGTACAACATCCGCTTGAACCCCCTCAAGTGCGTGTTCTGCGTCACTGCGGGGTGCCTCCTCAGATTCATCGTTTTCCAAAGTGGTATTACCGTGGACCCCCTCAAATTCCAAGCCATCACAAAAATTCCACCTCCCTGGAATTTACATCAACTCCAGAGCTTACAAGGAAAAGCTAACTTCCTATGACGATTTGTCCCAGACTATGCCACTTGCGCACATGGTTTCCTTCTCTTACTACGCCATGACATCCCATTTCACTGGGATGAACATGCCCAAAAAGAATTTGATGATCTTAAAACGGTGCTATCTAATGCCCCTTTAATTAGTTCACCCGACTATAATTGCGACTATATCCTCTACATATCAGCATCAACTGTCTCAGTAGCAGGAGTTCTTGCTCAAATCAGCGATGACGATCATGAGCATGTCATTTAATACGTTAGTAAAAACCTCTCAGGGCTAGCCTTGAAGTATAAACACGAAGATAAACTAGCCCTTGCAGTCATCCTCACAGTCCAGAAACTGTGTCATTACATTATGCTTCGCATGACTAAGGTCGTAGCAGATTCCAACCCTATGCAATACTTGCTCAGCCATCGACAAATTAATGGAAAATTTTCCCGATGGATCGTTATCCTTCAGAAGTATGACCTTGAATTCTCAACACCCAAGAGCAAGAAAGCTCTCGTCCTCACCGAACTTGTCACGACCTTCCCCTCCGACACTACCAGTGCCCCTGTCAATACCGACTTCCCCAACGAACATCTCTTTTACATCACTTTGGATGATCCTTGGTATGGCGACCTCCTCTTCTACCTCCGAACTCAAAATTTCGGTAACCACCTTTCATGAGATGATCGTCGTCGTATTCTCCACCAGGCCCCCACTACCTCCTCATCGGAGACATCTTATACCGGCGAGGGGTCGACACCATTCTTCGTCGATGTCTGACTATTGATGAGGCCGATAAAGTCTTGAATGAATGCCATAGCGGCGCATGTGGGGGCCATCTTTCGGGAATGTCCATTGCTCAGAAAATCATCTGAGCATGTTACTTTTGGTCTACATTGTTTCACGATTGCATTCATGCAGTAAAATGATGCGAGAAATGTCAGCTTTATGCCAACAAAGCATGAGCACCACCTGCTCTTCTTCATCCAGTCATTACTGCCGGCCCCTTTTGTAAATGGGGCATCGACTTCATGACCTGTAATCCCCCCTCCAGCAATGGACACAAATACATTGTTGTCGCAGTCGATTACTTCATAAAATGGGTAGAATCTATGCCCACCTTCAACAATACCACTGACACCGTAGCGCGTTTTTTCTTTAACCACGTCATATCCCGCTTTGGAGTACCACTCCAACTAGTTTTTGATCACGGGAAACACTTCAAGAATGAGTTTTTTTTCGAACTTTCATCTCGGTTAGGATTCTCCCACAAGTTTGCCTCACCATATTACCCTCAGTCTATCAGACAGGTTGAAGCAGTTAACAAGGTCCTCAAGACAATGTTACAATGCACGGTTAATAAACATAAGACCAATTGGCATCATATGTTATTTTTTGCGCTATGGGCTTATCGTACGGCCGTGAAAATAACCACTGGTTTCACACCATTTCATCTAGTCCATGGGGTTGAGGCCACTCTTCCCATCGAGTGCGAAATTCCCACCTTACGCACCACAATTGAGATATTACCCGACACTGCTCCAATGGAGTAGCGCTTGCTCAACTTAGAGTCCCTGGATGAAGATCGTCGATCTTCATTACAGGACAATGAGGAAGCCAAAAAACGGTTAAAGGCCACCTTTGATCACCATTTCAAACTTCGCTCATTCCATGAAGGCGATCTTGTTCTGGCTTACGATATCGCTCACGATACCCTTGGTCATGGAAAATTCAAGTCACTATGGCATGGCCCCTACATTATTCAACATTGCCTCACCAAAGGCGCCTACATCCTGGCCTCTCCCAAAGGCCTTTCTCTCAAAGAACCCATCAACGGGTTATACTTAAAGAAATTTTATGCCTAAGCGTAGAAATTCTACTTTAGGTTATTTCTTTTATAGTGTTTTTAATATTTTTCCATCCCTCACGTCTAAACTATCATTTTTGCTATTGACAGATGCTTCCTCCACCAGCCTACCACATCGGTTACGTCGACGACATCAGCCGTTGGAAACAAAATCTTGCTTCGGTAACTTGGGCCCTCTATACCCCCTCACATGAAATGCTCCATTCAAATGGCATATGTTTGGGTTCATCCACCAACAACCAAGCCGAATACACTGCCATCATTGGCCTCCTTGCCGATGCCCAACATCATCGTATTCATCACCTAAGCGTCTTTCTCGACTCTCAACTAGTTGTTCTCAAACTCAACAATGTGTACTGCATCCGCGATCCTTGCCTCTTTCACAAATACTTGCAAGTTAGACTTTTATCTCGACATTTTGATTTCATTACATTTACACATATTCCAAGACAATTGAATCAAATTACAGATAACTTAGCTAACATGGTGTTAGATTGGCATATATCACATTAAGATACCTCTACACATACATAAAAATATCAAAAACCCGTCACATCATATATAAATTAGACATCATCAAAAACATTAACAAAGCACATGTAAACATCACATAGATCCCAAAATGTATACTCATGTATATATAACTCGATCCATAGTGCCATCAAAATGTTTACATATAAATATACAACCGTCCGCAGGCCAACGAAGCACCTCGGTACAAAATGGGCTCACCAGCCTATATACAAAAATACAAAAATAGATAAAGTGACACTCATGGTGCCTCTAAAGCACCACCTCCCACCCCTCCCTCAGGTGGTGGTTCCCCACCCACTATTGGTCCCTCTGGACCGGGAGGTAACCGTCCGATCATAGCAGCACCTACTACTGCTGCTCGCCGCACCACAGCTTGCCACGATGGATAAACTCCCACACACTACTCTAGGATGCCCTCATCCTGGATGCGCAACCACATGCCCTCAAGCACGCCTTGTAGAACTGCCTCCAAGCGGCGACAGATATCCTCAAAATCTACTCCGGCATCCGTCGGAGGAGCATGCGATGGCCCGACACGTGGGTCATCAAAATGACGTGTCCTTGCTGCTCTCTCATCATCACCTGGTCTTGCCTCAGCATCCTCATGCTGACGTCTCTCTCCTGCCTGCGGCCCTCCCCATGATGGTCTCCTCGGCTCCTGACATGCCGACGTTCTCAACAGCTCAACCTCACGCCCATGAGGTCCCACATCTGCACATACAAACAAAAAAACGATAGTATCAACATCTATCCAATACATGTCATGCTATCTCAAAAAATCAATATATATCAAACTTATAAACATACCTCCATGATCAAACACCTCCCGTAGAGGTAGCACCATGTCCGTATCACCCCGGAAGTCAACACAAGTGTATGAAAATTATAGTATAACCTGCGACATCTGTTGCCACACCTGTGCCACCTCCACTGTGAAAAAGTGGCCGCCCTCGCCACCACCATGACGCACCAAAATTGTCGCCCACCGCTTTAGTCGTGGCTCTCGCACCCCAGACACGCCCAATAAAATCCTAGGGTGCAACATAGGCACCCTCTCCAAAAACCAGGCCACCAGGATGGACCCAAAAGAAAAGTCCTCCATGTTGATGGACCGACATCGTTCCAGCTACCCTACCATCCTGGTATGCAGTGTAAGCCCCCAAGAAAAGTGCTCACCAGCTAGTACCCTCCCCATAATACTCAGCTGACCACCACTGATCCGCTGAGTCGCAAGGGGCCCATGCACCCTCACAATCATTGCTGCTATACAACAATGTGCTAGAGCATCCATCGCTCGGATGCTCATGACAGAGCCCGACATAAAGTTCGCCCTGGAACAGTACCTCCGGCCCAATGTCACTAATGCCATGTCCACGGGTAACATCGGCTCTGCTGGTAGGGGCGTTCCCTGAAACGAGAGCCCAGTCAAAAAATATATATCCTCCACTGCAATGAAGGCGATCTACTCTCCCCACACCATAAAACAGTGCAGGTTCAAACTCCACATCTGGATAAGAAACTGCAGGAGATACTCTTGCACCCGTATCAATAAGCACTCAAAGAACTTCAGCAGCCCACAGGCTGCCAAAGTAGCACGAACCCTCGACTCCTCAATCACCATGACATCCCTCAGCTGGGACCAATCCCTCTCTCGCCAACCGACCGACATCGTGCAAAATGATCGCCTGCAGCCACATAAAATAGTCCTAGGTGAGTCATCTTGACCATAAAAAACATTAAAAATGATAATTTTTACACCCGTCAACCTTGCCCCCAAGGCGCGACTGTTTAACCCACAGGCGTGCACATATGCGCGCCTGTTCACCCCACAGGCGCGCACTCAAGCACACCTTCCCATCACACAGGCACACATACGTGTGCACCTGCTCACCCTACAGGGGCGCCTCCATGCGCCCCTCTCTTGAACACAGACATGCATCAATGCGCGCCTGTCCACTACAGATCCGCGCACACATGCGTGACTGTATAGCAAATAGGTGCACACATCATGCACGCCTTTGTTCCACCTACAAGCGCCCCCATGTGAGGCCATCCAGATAATAGGCATGCACTCATGCGCGCCTATTTCTGGATCGCCCGCGCACTTGGGGGCCCACATCCCTAAAAACCCTTGTACGACCCTCTGTACAGCCCTTGCCTAGAAATAAAAAACCTAATTCTATGTAGGATGACCAGACTACTAACCTGAAGCTTGCTAATCCTGAATCGGCTGCCTCGTTCTCCCAGAATCTCCAAATCTCCTCTGAATACCTCTCATCCAGTCACTTTGGCAGCAAGTACAAATGAGGTGGCAATGTGGGCCCTACAACTATATATAGGCCTTTTCGCCAAACTTCCACTCACCATTTCGGGAGCTCCGGGTGTCCGTTCTTCGATCCGTCTTTAGCCACGGGATCAACATCCCATCATCTACATCATGACAGTCCCTAGGCCACTTTTCATCCTTATCCCCCAGGGCACCATTTTTTCATACCCTGACCAGGTACGCATGCTCATATTCAAAATTATCAAATAAATGCTCGTATGTTCAATTCTCTTCAGATATTGTTCACGTCGGGTATTTGGTTTTCATGTGTGCAGTTACTTGGTCATCATACATCAATGCAACCCCTTCAGGTATATAATCAGTACTGGCATGTAATCATTCCCTCTGAATCTCACTTACATCTCCAATCACACCCTCTGACATTTACCTCTAGGATCCCCATCTCCGCCTCTGCAGTACCAACACCTCCATTTACATCTTAGGTATTGTCACTCGGTAGCACTCTCCCCCACATGAGTTGTCTCATTCATAGCACCCTTTTGCACTTTGACACTCATGTTGTTTTTCAACCCTTTAGGGATGGGAGTCCCGATAGTCTTACATCATGTCACGAATCAACCACATACTCCTTCTCCTCATTTTTCTATCTTTCCCACCGGACTCCCAGATTATCTCTTCAAGGTTCTATTTTGACTGCACCTCCACAGTATCATGAACCCTCCATTTCATCCATAATCAGTTTTCCTCTCTGCAAATTTCCCTTCATTTCACCTACCTCATACGAAAACCCACCCATGGGCCCCCCCACCCTCCACCAGTTCTCCCAGCAAATGGTGCCCTCACCGGCCCAACCATATTACATTGGGGCACCCGTTTTTGTATCTATACACTCAACCCAAATTATTCTTTATTTATTGTAAAAAAACTTTTGTTTCCAGCATTTACATTACCTTTTTGTCGTCACCTTTGGCGACCTTCTTCCCTTTTTGGCAAAACGCAACCCATGTCACCCTTGGTTGGGGCACCCCTTATCATCTACCCTTGTTGACATCGTCCATATACTCTGAGTATCCCACATGCCACTTACCTCTGCCCTCTGATTTTGTTCACTTTGTCCAACCTCTGGCTCAACTTACCCCACGTCTTTTTGTCCCCCTGACACTCGACTTAGTTGCACGATTGCGGTCACTTATTCTTCGCATATACCCCCAACCAAGGGCAGTCTTGAGTCTTCATACCTCTTGACTTCAACCATGTACCTCCTCTAGTTCCTATCCTCACCTAGTAGATTTCACGAAGCCCTTTGCTTCTGGGAATTGCGCCCCCCTTTTGTCGACATCAACATAGTTTTCCAGAAGGGTGACAGTATCTTGACTCTCATTACCTTTCCAATGAGAGCTCTCGAATGGCACAGGGAGAACCTCCATTGCTCCCTGCTGTCGTTGACCCCCGTAACAGTCGACTTCAACACTTTCTCATGTTACGATGGGTCTTACTTTGTGACTATTGCAGTTATTTCTTATATATTTTCCGAAGACCTCTGAACTTGGCTGGGCTATCAATGCCTAAAGAATCTATGATATTTCTTACAGATGGCATTGCCTACTGTTCAGAGTATGTTCCTCCGCAAAATTGTCTTCTGCCTTCATCACAACCGCTCCCGAGGGTGCTGCAGTTATCTACATCAACACATCATTCCTTTTTTGAGTTACATGACATGAGCATGGGGCATGCCTGCCTCGTTTGTACACAGTTTATTTTTACACACCTTATGGAAGGTTGGGTTCTACAGGTTCCCTTCTCCCTCCAATGGGTAACTCTTGACAATCCCACTATCACTCTCTCTTACAAAAGCACTCTTAGTAGAAGAAACATTGATGGATTTCGGCTATACTTATGCTCCTAACCTCATCCATCAGGGGGCATCTGTTATCACTGAAATTTCATCCGCAAATGGTTACAAGAATTCAACATCGCCAAACAGTTATGAGGTCACCGATGGACGAAAATTACCACAAAAGCATTTCCAAAGGGTCAAAAACTATATAACCAGTGACAAAATTAAAGTGCGCTATGACTACACAGGGCACGCACGCACATGCACAAAATAGAAATGCAGGAAAAATGCACATGCGCCCGATGCGTGACTGTGGTCGCAAAAAGCCACGCACATGTGAGAACGATGAATTTATGAGAGTGGTCAGCCTCCCACCCACTTCTGGTTCAACTTCCAAGTTGATTTGACACTCAAATTTGGACTGGATACGACTGGGTGGCTGGTCAAAGACCTAAAATGCCCTAATTAACCTCTTTACACACTACAAGTTGGTTGCACAATACCTAAAAGAGGTGCTATAAAAGGGCCATGGGTGCACTTCATTTTTCAAGGAATTCAATAGCAAAGTTATGCTGCCACTATTCTCTTGAGGAATCCTCTATTCTAATCAAGAGTATACTAGCATCATTGCATTGGGCAATCCATCTCACCCCTTGAGTGGATTAGCAAAGAATTCTTTCACCATTTTTATTTCAAAGTTGTAAGAAGAGCTTATTTGTGGGGGTCCAAGAGCCCTCCCTTGGAGGAAGAAGGGACTCATATTCCTCTTTCTTCTTGGTGTTTTATTTCACTGATATCAACCTTACCATTGGTGACATGGGTCTTATTGTTTCTTTTGTCCTTATGTCCCTATGTTCAATATTAGTTTAGTTGTCATTTTATTTCTTAGTTTAATTCTTAGTTTTTCCTTTATATTTCTTTCCATAACCCTTTTCCTTATAGCTGTCCTTCTTAGAAAACACAACTAAGATTGCAAGCACCTCTGTTTTTCTCACTAAGGTGACGAAAGAGGCGCAACACCACCCCTTCCAAGAGCCATTGTTGTGCCATTCAGAGATGTTGAAGATGGAGGATTTTCCATGAGAGGTTATCCAAGTGAAGAAATATTACAAAGAGGGGATATCAGACAGGATTTCAAAGGCTGAAAAGGAGTCGTCCCAGAGCTTGATTTATTTTCCATTTTCTTGGAACCAGAAGAGAAGGTCCCATAGGAGAAGAAGAGAGGCACTTATGAGTTTCCAAATGGGAGAGCCTATGTGTTGGATGGGAGATATGTGTTGGATTACTGAGAGGTGGGGTGAATCAGTAATAACGTAATAATAATCCTTTTTCTTCAAATGTTATATCAATGTAGAATTATTATCCAATAATGAGCAGTAATAAATAAACAATCACACACATGCACAGTACACCAGTGTTTTACGTGGAAACCAAAATTGGGAGAAAACCACATAATTATTTTTCTTATATGTCTTGAAGAATTACATTCATTGGAAGCACCAACTTCCTTTGTTTTCCAACTGCAGCTGGAAGGAGGCTCCAACCTCCTAGTTTCTCAGGCTACAACCTGAGGGAAGCTCCAACTCCCCAAATCTTTAGCTACAACTAGAAGGAGGCTACAACCCCCAATGTTCTTCGGCTACAACCAGAAGGTGGCTAACACCACCTTTCCTTGCCCCGTCCTACCACCCTGAAGTAGAAGTAGAATGATGCAACCACTGTCACACTATCACTGTGAGATATACTGTTGTAAACCTGTACCAATAAGTCTGAACCATGCATCAACATATACCTCAAACTGTAATCAACCTGTAATCAACCTGTACCATAAATAAGTGAATCAACCATGCACCAACCTATAATCAACCTATACCATAAACAAGTGCATCAACCATGCACCAACCTGTAATCAACCTGTACCTTAAACAAGTGCATCAACCATGAACCAACCTCAACAAAAATCCCTCATCAATTTCATCATCCAAATCTGATTTTTAGCTCTGTAATATATCTAGTGTATATGATCACATTCCTGCAAACCTTCCTTAACTTTTAAAAACAAAAGACTAGCATTTTCATCAAACTTGTTTTTAGTCTCACATGCCTAGTTTTGGATTAGTCAACAACACTAACTTGAAGTAATCATAACTTTGAACTTGTAATGTATAAAGATATGAAACTGATACACAATGTTCTTCAATGTGTTTTATGCAATTCCTCAAGGTGGCACTACTTGGAACATCTCATAAAAGGATTTATAGCAAAAATGGCATACCTTGCTGAATTCTGGCTTATTCTAGAGAGCGACCTTGTAGAGAGTGCCCCGCACAAAATATTTGATGAAATGATCTAAAACTGTTACACAGAATAATAAAGCCTTTAACCTAACCAAAACATTTTTTCTCATTGAATTTATATCTGTTATGAAGAATTTATGACGTTTTTACCCGAAACACCTGATTTTGACTAGTTTCAGGACTGGCCACAAACAATATTTTCCACAGAGTGTAACTCCCAAAATACAACGACCCACAAGCTGAATTTTGAACCAAAGATACTTGTATATGTTGTCTCACTTTCATAGCAATTTCAAGATCTGAATCATTATATAAAAAAAATTATAGAGAAAATGGTGAGATGACCTGAAAATAACATACCTTAGAAAACACCATCAAAAGAATTTATCCTTCCTTGCATTTCGGCCTTCTTTTGTTCACTTTCCTCAGAATTTCGGCTTAGATATCATTTGTAAACCTCAGAGAACTATAGATATTCAATATGCTCAAGTGTGATTCAAATGAGAGAGCCTTGCCTCTTATTTATACTCTCCAAGTAGCTTCCTTAAAAACATATTGTAGGTCACTTGGCTCCACTTTCCTTATTTTAGGGTTGGTTCCACTTATAATTTCTCCATTAAAATTATTATTGAAATAATTTATTTTGTATTAACTTTGAATTATAATACACTCATCACTTCACTTTATTATTTACCTTTTAAAATCTCTTAAACCACTTTGATTACTTTGACC
>ML793509.1:32170-51591 GCA_009831015.1 Picea engelmannii
ATCCATATTTACTTCTTATCAACCATGAAAAAACAATAATGAGTCATATTTACATCAAACACTATTGGGTCCATTAACCAAAACTTTGTGCTACGGGTCTTTCTTCAAGGGTTGACATCAATGACAACCAACCTTAATCAACAATATGTCTAGGAATATTCTTTGATTTCTTGTTAGGTATTTGTAGCATATTTCCTTCTTCCACCAATCTTTTCCATCTGATACCAATCACCAGAGAAGTTTTGTGCCTAGCGCAATTTTTATCTTTTCTAGATCCCAGATTCCTAGCCCACCATGTTCTTTAAGGACACAGACTGTGGACCAATTGCCAACCATATGGAATTTTTTCTCATTCTCTTTCCCCCCTTTCCATAAGAATTTACAAATTAATTGAGACATTGCCTTTTTGATCCCTGTTGGAGATAGGAGTGTTGTAAACTGGAAAATTGGGAAGGAAGATAAGACTGATTTTACTAACACCACTCGGCCTACTAGGTTCAACCATATAGCTCCCCAAAATTCAAATTGATCCATAATATTTTGAAGGAATACTTTCCACCCCTAGGAGATATTTTAAGCTAATTGGGGTGCCTAAGTATTTAAAAAAATTCCAGTCCACTGAGAAAGGGAATTGTAGTAGATTTGAAATTCTTGCCAGAGTACTTGCTTTGATGTTCCAAGCATAAATTTGGATCTTGTGTTTGTTTATGATTCCTCTCGAGGCTTCTCCGTACTGATATAAAACCAATGTAAATAGGTTGGCCATAATTTTAGAATCTCCACCAAGAAACAAAGTGTCTTCGATGAATTGAGAGTGATTTATTCTGTTGAAACCCCTTGCTATATTCAAGCCTGGATGGAGCTTGTTCTTCTTTCATGTTCTAGTCTTATGTTCAGATATTTTTCATTAGGACATACATCCTTGGGGAGAGTGGGAATCCCTGTATTAATCCTCTTGTGGCTTGAAAAAATGGGGCAGGCCTACCATTTATTAAAGGAGCTATCTAGGGGGTGGAGATACCGGCTCCAATCTAGGAGATAAAGGAGTGATTAAAGCCAATTTGTTTTTAAACTTCAATTAGGAAACTATGCTTTCCTCGATCAAATGAATTTTCCATATCTATTTTAATGACCATACCTTTTTCTCCATTGTTGAAACTGGTGTGGATCCCCTCCTGGACCAAGGTGATATTGTCCCAGATCTTCCTTTTTGCAACAAAGCCTCCTTGATTTGGAAGAATGAGTTAGGGTAACATTAGCTTCAACCTGTTTTCTATGACTTTTGCCAGGATTTTTTAGGATACATTGGAAATAGATATGGGACGATACCTTTCAAAGGAAGAGGCATTTTTGTCCTTTGGAATTAGATCTAGGAAAGATGAATTGGTGGCACCTCCCATCCTGCAATATTTGTTCACGTATCGTATCATGTGAATGAGATCAGTTTTGATAATTGTCCAACATTTCCTGTAAAAATGTAGAGTGAAGCAATCTGGACCAGGAGCTTTATCTAGGTTGAATTGATTTATAACATCCCAGACTTCTTCTACTGTAACCTACTTGTTTATTTCTATATTATCCCCCTCTGTGATCATGGCAGGGATGTGCTCAACAAACTGATTACTCAGTTCCTGTTTGTCTTCTCCTTCCTTGGAATAAAGTTTTCCATATTGGGAGGAAGCTTCCTTTTTAATTTCCTCGAAGGAAGTAATAAGGGCTATTGATTGTGTCTTGATTTCCTCCACACTATTTATGTTTTGTGTTGCCTTTGCCTGCTTATGAAAGAAGGAGGTGTTTTTGTCCCTTGCCTGAAGCCAGAGAGCCCGTGATTTCAGTATCCAAATCATTTCTTCATTATGTAGAGCCTTCATATACTTTTGAAATAATTCCTTCTCCTGATAAATAAGACTATTATTGATTTCTTCGAGTTCCACATTTTTTTGTAAATCCTCCAACTGCTTTTTGCATTTTTCTACTTCTTCCCTAAGATTGTGGGGAGAGTTTTTTAGCCAATCCTTTATAGCTTGTTTGGTTCTTTTGAGATTTTTCTCCCAGATAAAAAACGGGGACCCATCCACCCATTTAATCCACATCGAGGAAATCAGGGGGAGGAAATCATGCGACTTCAGTCAAATTGGGTTGAACCGAAAGGGAATTGGTCCTAGATTTTCTTCTTTATCAAAGGAAAGAGAAATTGGGCAGTGGTCCAAAAGGCCCCAAGGAATTATCTGAGAGGATATCTTGATTGGAAGAGATAACATAGAACTATGGATAAGAAAATGATCCAATCTAGCCGCAATGTGGCATACTCCAGTGCGTTTATTGCTCCACATGTATTTACCTTTGCTTGGGTGAACATTAAAAAGGTCCAGTTCAGAGACCAAATTTTCCATGCGTTCCCTGAAAGGATATCTAACTATTGATCCTCCTTTTTTTTCATTTATGTGTAGATTTGTACTGAACTCACCTGCTATGATACAGTTTTGATGAAACCCAACTTCTTTGGTCCCCAACAAAGAATCCCAACATTCTACTTTCTCCAAATAGTTGTTAGGGATATAAACATTGAATATGGGATAGACAATACCCGAGGGAAGATGTTTTAGATGGACGAGCACCTAGTGGGTTGATTCAAATATTCTTTCTTCGCTAAATGATGAGATGTTCCACATGGTGCAAATTCCCTCTGGCACTCCTCTTTCATTTAGAGCTACTCTGTCGATTTCCTTCCATATTTGTTGCATTTCTCAGAGGGACTCTATCCCTTGCATTTTAGTTTCCTGGATTAGGAGTATTTGGGGTTTTTCTGATTTAATTAATTTTCCCATAGCTTCCTTTTTTTTTTCTCTATGTCCCATTCCCCTACAATTCCAGGAGACTAGCTTCATTACTTACTTACAGTTTTGGTTCCCCCCCATTTTGTGGGATGAGTATATCCCTTAGACGTGGGTACCTTTCCTGGCTTCCCATCTTTTTTGAATACTTCTTCAAGTGTAGTCTGGATTCCCATTTCTTTGTCTTGATTTTCTTCTTTTTTCCTTTTGTTTCGATTTGTTTTCCTTCCCACTTTTGTAGATTTTGTGCTCTTAGGGATCTCCAGATCTAGGTCATCCCCAAAGTCCTCATGGATTTCTTCCTCTGGAACCGAAATATCACGAGGAGAAAACATACTAGGAGAGGGATCCATAAGTTGATTGATGACTAGATCGTTCAACTCTATTGGGGGAGCTGAATCAGGTTCGTGTTGGCTCTCGATCTCTTCTATTGTTTCCTTTTCCTTTGAATTTATTGTTCCTACCTCTATATTTTTTAGCGCTATGTATATGTTTTTACTTCTTTCTGCATCATTACTCCCCTCCATCAGAGACTTTCCTTTGAGTGGAGATGAGGGCATGGATATTTCTCTTCGTTCATGTTGATGGGCCACCAATTTATTTGTAGTTTTATTCCTTTTGGCTTGATGCCATTGTTCCTTCTCTTTGTCTTTTGTTTGATTTGTCTTTTTCTTGGGAATATGTTTTGTAAAGTGTCCATATTCATGGCAAGATTTACACTTGAATGGGATTTTTTCATAGTATACTGTTTGGATATAGGACCCGTTATCTAGGGTGAATTGAATGGCTTTTGGAAATCCCTTTTCCAGATCTAATTCTACACATAGTTGAGCACAGTATTGGACACCATCACGTGGTTCGACAGAATCAATAAATCTACCCAATGTGTTCCCAATGTTTTTCATGGTTTCATTGTTCCAACAATGGAGGGGGAGGAAGGACAGACAAACCCATACAGGAAGTATAGATGGGATGATGTTTTCTGAACTAAAATATGGGGTCTATTTATTTAGATACATTCCCCTTGAGCCCATGAAATAGGGACCATTTCTAAAAATCAGATCTCTATCAGCTTTATTTTCAAAAATAAAGATAGAGAAACCCTTACCACATAATGGAGAGGACATTTTCCCCTTTATCATTTTCTTCCATTTCTGATCCAACCATTGCAACATTGCTCTTGGTGAGGGGCATAATCCCATAAATTTTCCTATGAGGCCATTTTCCGCCAGACGAAGTGAAAATGGACAAGAGGAAGAAGGATGCACTAGAACCTTGGGGATCTCATCAATCTTCTTACAAAATCGAGAATGAGGAGGGCCTTTTGTGTTCTTCGTGTAGGAGGTAATGAGAGAGTGAAATGTTGTGATATCAGGAGGAGGTGGGGGTTGTGGAGGGAATCCTCCCCCTGATCCATAATCCATGAGAGAGAATGAGGTGACTTACCTCTGGGAACCCTAGTTGTTGAACTTTGTCTTTGTAAATCGATGATTCTAGGAGTGCTACTGCTTAATGTCCATTGGTTCTTTCAATTAATTTACTATGTATTCCTCTTTTAGCTTAGCTTGAATAGATCTTGTAGGATCCTTGTTGTTAGAGGCCAAAGAGAGTGAATCCTTATGAAGGGTCAATGCTAAATTTTGGACCATGTTACTTTAGCCTCCAATTTGTTCAATATTTTCTATTGATGTACCAATGAATTCATAATATTTTCATAATGAGTGATAGAATGTTGCTCATTCTCATTCACCTTAGATGTAATGGAGATTAGAGATTCCTTATTGGATTGAATGTACTCTGCATGCCTCCTTAGGGATCTCCTTAGTTCCATAAAATCCATGTTGTCCATATATGCACAATGACTCATTAAGCCTACACTCCAATCCAAACATTGAACCATAATTGAATAATGAAACTTGCACAAAAACTTTGATCCATAAGAATATGAGAGGTGGCCACTAATTTCATTCGAAGAGGGACTACTTGGATGAGAATATCATGACCTCTAAAGTTAGGTGCAAAAAAAAAAAAAACAATGATTCTAAGGAAACCAACCAGGAGCTTAAGATTATGCCCAGAATACCAATTCAAACAATGAACAAGATTGTTGTCTAAGATTTTCTCCATAGTAGAGATTGTGCCTTTAGTCAAAGGGTTTGTGTTCTTGAGACTACATGAGGTAGACCATAATGTATATATACCAAGGAAGCCAACTAGTAATAGAGAGGGGTGGAGAGATACCCAATAATTCAAGTGAAAATAGTTGTAGCTGACACACCATAAAATTAGGAAAACAATAAAACAATCCCATGAGCCATGGACCAAAATGATTAGCTACCAAGAAATCTCTGCAAAATTCTTCACTAAAACCAAGTTATACTTGAATCCTCGAACCTCACTTGAGTCCTCTATCCTAGAGGCCTAACATCATGTGTGATTGGTCACATATGCTTCCAATTTGCATGGATACAAATTCCATAGTCCCACAATGTCGACACAAATTCAAACCGAGACATTCAATACACAGAGCCAAGAGTGATATTCACATGTGAGAGTGAGTGGGATATATCCGAGAGTGAGTGGGATATATCCTTTGAGCTCTCATATTGATACCATTAAAATGGATTACATGTCATTGAGCTATGTGGATATTGATTCTTTAAGAACTCATTATTAATTTTGATATTATGGGATGATACGATGAGAATTCATCCCGTTTTGAATATAAAAACCTAATGTTAAGTTAGAGGCCCTTTTGGCCCATTGGTCTACTTCATGATTGATCTCTCATCTCAAATGATAATATGATACCTTTTCCAATGTTTTTTCCTCCTATATGGAACTAGAGATAATCGATGCTAGCTTTATTTCACTAGGATAGAGTCATCGATCATGTATTTGACAACCACCAGAGAGTCTCCCAAAACAATTAATGTTATTCTCCTTAATTCCTTGGCTAATTGAATGCCCCTCAAGAGAGCGTAGGATTATACTAGGTTATTATAGGTTGTGCTGAGACCCCAATCATATGTGGCTACTATTGTTCATGTGAGATCATATAGGATCCCCCCTACTCTTTCCACACCTAGATTTATTCTCGAGGAACCATAAAAAAACAAACAATGAGAATTTTGGTTACCTCTTCATCTCAAAAATCTCTAAGATTCCAAGGCGCAGATTTTCCATGATGGAATTGATAATTGACTATGGTTCCGTGGAGTTAAAGGGTTTCTATGAATTCCAAACTACTTGTATCTTTCCTCCTCATCCTTGTTCATAATTTGGGAATTTGGAGGAGGTTTAAGTCTAGTGTTGATATGTTCTGCAAATAAAACTTTCTATTGGTTGTCACTATGCTTGGATTAACTAGATTTTGATTAAATATCATCCTATTAATGACCAACTAGATTTTCTAGCATATGTATTTTGGAAGGGTGTTCCAAAACCTTTTGAATAGGGATTGTTTCCAAAGGTACTTATGTAAGATTTACTCCAAGATGGAAACATGTCCCTCCAAGAGGGAAAGAATCTCACTCGATGACATAGTCCAAAAAATGAAAATCACCATATATCTTTTGAATAGTAGAAATCAAAGAAAAGATGATGAACCGGTTGTCCATCCGTCTAACACAGATAAGATCTGCACGTCCCTTGAATGCCTCTTTTTTGCAAATTTTATGACATGATAATTTTACCATGCACCATGGTCCAACAAAATATTTTGACCTTAGATAGACCATCGCTATGCCAAATATGGAACCAATTAGTATATTATGTATTCAGTTTTGAAATAATGGCTCATGTGTGAACAAGTTGTTATAAGAATGGGTCCACAAGCAACAAGGTTGAAGAAAATTTGAATTAATGGTGCAAAGAATTTGTAGTTCCATGTGTTGAATATTTAACATGCCACGGAGGAGGTAATTGACCACCACAATCATATAGCCACTTGGAGAAGACAACAAAACATATATTTCATGGTTTAAATTACTGGAAGGAAACTTTCTATGTGCCCATGTGTGCATATCCATTTTTATTATAGATTTAAATATATCCCATGTATATATCATGGATCAGGGATCCCAACACCATTATTAACTATTGTAAACATATTTTGAGCAAGTTATTGTAATCCACATGACTTATTTTGAATTTGACAAGTAGTGTCATTCCAAAATATGTGGAGAGTTAGCATGAATCTTGGAACTAATTATGAATTGTTGTAATCACTTGAGAATATTATATCCTTAAATGGATCTATATTTAGATATATGTTGTAACCATTTGAGAATATCTTATCCTCGAGTGGATCTATATTTAGAGATTTGTTTCAAGAAAGATCATATATAAAAGAGAGTGCCATCTCCATTCTAAAGGGAGGACTCTTAGAGAACCCAAGTCGAAATTATGATGACATCGAATAAAATTTCTTGATATCTTGCTCCAATACTAGTTTTCATAGTTTCTTGATGGTGTGTTATTTGGTTTGAGTTATGTTGTTGTAGTTTTAATTCGGTGCCATGTTCTGGGAGGCATAGCTCACTTCATTAGAGCAGAACATTGTAGATTTTGATAATTTTTCATTTTCTGAGTGTGTTTACTTATTTATGCATCTTGATTTCCTTTGCAATTAATTCTTTTCTATTAATTCATTGTTTATGCAAGTGTGTTTTAATTTTCTGTAATGGCATTTTCGATTTGTAGATTAGTTTTCATCAAAGTTTTCAACAAAGGGAGTTTTGATCTATAGAAAAATGGATTACCTAACTCATGCAAGGAGATTTTCTGGTGACAATAGGGTTCCCATCAACATGATCAAGTGTTCAAGTATATTAATAATTACCAAGAGTGATTGGGATTTGGATTTATGAAGTATGATGATTCAATTTTCTTTGTTTTAGTAGAAGAATATTAGAAAAAATAATGCAAGTTAAGAATTTGTATCCCACACATATAGTGCAAGACATCTCACAAGTTTACAAAATTTGGATTGATGATTAAATGAAACAGGATTTAGGACTACAAAGGTGGTATATAAATTGACTGTCACCTACTCCAGTGTTGTCACTCTTAGGGGGTACTACTAGGAGGTTCTGATAAGGGTAAACCTATGTTTCGCCCCCATACTTAACACCTATCATCTTGAAGAATTTCACAATGTATTAAACTTCGATGATGGTTTTACATGTATCCCAAAAGGGTCCACGGTTCATTTTCCTATGAGAAGAAGGGATAGAATGCCAAGTTTGATACAACTGCCATAAAAATAAATAAAAAATAGGATAATGAATGAACAACAGTAAAATCATAAGGCCATCTTGATCTCTATCCCCTATAATGGTAATCTCCCTTTGTCATGATGCACCGAATACACATATATACAAGACTTTATACCAACAAGAAAAATGAAATAATAATGCCTGAAACCAACAAAGGGGACTTCCAAATAATAAATGAATATAAAAAGAAAACAAAAGGGGTTTGGAATGAAAAAAGTATCGAGGAAAGGGTATCTCAAGCAACAAGAAATCCCTCTACAAAGACACTCATGGAAGTCGACCAAATTTGGTACCCTACACATTAATGATTTCATTTCCACGAAGTAAGCTCAACATGTTTCATTATCACACTTACTCCTAGATGGTTTCTTGGGAAATATTCCTCTACCTGGGTATTGACACACCTAATAGGGTCTTTTGATGGTCCTCCCATACCTAAAATTTCCAAATTGCATAAAGTCTTGAGCTAATGTGAAGTTTGAAGGGGATACCCAATTAGAGTTGTTTATTTGGATTTTTTTTAATAGATGGCTTACTTTGTATGATTCTAAGGACAATTTCCCCTTGTGATTGTTGGTTTTACTTGATTTCATGGATTTGACTGAATTGGGTGCACTTGACATGGTTTTTGGAGGACATCCCTATGATTTCACCTAGGATATTGTGCAATTTATTTAGAACATAACATGTGTGATACAGAGCATTGAGCCACCTAGTGAATTGGCCTCCTCTGATACAATCTCTCACACCTATTGGACCTTGGACGATGGATATATGATCCCTTACATTGTATATACAATCATGATGGCACATAGATGGGTAAGAATCCCACACTTGGGAATTGTACCTCGGAGGTTATTAGGCATTGGATGGAGGATGTTGCACAAGCACATGATTGGATACCATGTAGAGATGAGATGCACCTTCATCCCACCTTGGATGTTGATCACATGGATGATGAAATCATGACACCATCATGGATTGGGACATGCTTTCCATTGGAACACCACTTTGATGATTTGAGATATTTGATGATGAGACAAGACCTTTAATGAGGAGAGGTCACCTTCCACCACACTTGGCACATTGATGATGAGACATGGCCTTTGGAGGCATCCTACAACTTCTTAGAGAATGATGTCACCCACATGTATGAATTTAGAGGGTTCATTTTGATGTTTAAGCATGATTATATATTGTTAGAGGCTACTTGAGGGGTCGACCCTACTTGTATCATGGATTTATTGTTGTTTTGGAAATTTATGTGGGAATATGCACTTGATTACCTCATATATATAGAGGGAGCACTCCATTTTGTAAATAGGAACTTACTCTTGTGTGAGATCACTACTACTTGTTTTTCTCTTCTCTTTTTTGCTAAGGATAACTAGTGCACACTTTTGGAGTAAAGATCTAGTTGTGGATGATTTGTCTTATTGTTGATGAATGATCTTGAGATAAGGTTTCCTCATGCATTTCCACTTGGTTTAGTAAGTATTCTTTGTCAAGTTTAAATGCTTATGGTATCTTGTGGTGAATGGTGTGTTAAAATTTGTTGCAAGTTATGTTTTTATTGTTGAAACCCTAGGAGGGATTATAAGTGTTTATCCCCCTCCCTATTTCATTCATCTAAGTTTGTTGAAGCATTTAAAGACCTAATCTAGGGATTATGATTTAAGATAGTGTGTTAAGATATTTTGTCTATCTTAAGACATACCTTCATGTATTTATGTGTATTATTACATTGTTGAATAGATCACTCAAAACAATTTCGTTTTATGGAAAATTTGTCTATTCTCCCAATTCTCTACAAATTGCAGAGGGTTATATCTCTATAATTTATACAAAACATATCAATTTCATTAGTTTATCCACCTCTTGGATCTAGTGAGGATTCAACAGAGTAATGGACTAAAACCCAACACCATTACACATTTGATGCATACAATTTAGTAGAATAGAAATTCCAACAAACTCTTTGTCGAAATTATGAAAATGCAATATGCTAGTATATACAACTATTGAACACAATTTTTTTTATTAAAATGTGACATAATTGAAGAATAAGTACACGATATGTACAAATTAAAATATGCACCAAGGAAATGATTGAGAGCCTTATCGTTTAAGGGCAAGTATAAATGTATAATGCTTTCAAACCACATCAACACTGTAACATCCACACTATAATCCCCAGTTTAATTAATGCTTATGTGGATATAATATGTGGCTATGACCAAGCGATGTAATATGTGAATTGTATCTCTATGTTTTAATAATAAAAATGTGATGCCAGATGTTAAGGGGACATCGAAAAGATATGGGGGCTGAATTAATCCACAAGAGGGGGAAGTGTCTAGGATAATGATCAAGAGGGGTCAAAGGGGGAGTTACCCATGTATATTAATTTGACACATTTTCCTAAATTTTCTATTTGTATGCGAACCTTCCCATTTCTTATTGAGTGTTCTAAAATCCAATTATTGAATACATGTAATAGGATGAGTGTGAGTGGTCACATCCCAAAATTATTGGGCACATGGGGGTTGAGTACAATCAGCTTGGGAAAGGGCGTGAGTCAATAAAGACAAGCCAAAGGGAGGAAATTGGGATGGATGGGAGAGAAGTTTTAGATTATTGAGTTTTTTTGCATGGAAAACAAGTGAGAGTAAGAAACAGAGATGGAAGCTAATGTAGCCGTGGAGGGAAAACTATGGAGCAAGATGGAGTGTAAGTGGAGCGAATTGGAGTTGGAAAACTGAAGAGCCAGGTCTAAAGAGTGAAATCTAGAGTGATTTTCACTGTAATAACAAGTGTTTGTTGCTGGTTTGCTGGTAATTTTCCCTGGCAACAAGTTCCCTTGAGTTTTGAGCTGAGATATTCCAAGCTACCTATGCCAGAGAGACCCTGATAAACAAATGACACATTCCTTGGGTTAAACATGATAAACGGATGGCACATCCCTTGGTTTATCCCTGATAAATGAATGGTTCATTCCTTGGTGTTATCACTCTGTAATTTTCCTTGGATGTGAGAGGAAAACCCAGAGGTAACCTCTAACCAACTTTAGGATCGAAAGCTAGCCCTTCCAATCTAGAGAGGGATCTCTCTTTCTATTTGTTATTAGTACAGTGGCTATATTTTTAGTAAATGGTAGGTCTTATAAAGTTGATGGAAGAGAGATATGAGGAAGCATCCATTGGGCATGGAGTTTTGGGATGAAAACTAATGGAAATGATCAGAAGCTAGTTATTGAACTATCAAGCAACAAAAGGCAAGGTAGCTAATACCTTTTCAGTAACATATTTGTCATTTCAATATGGTAGAATAAGTGAGGTAACATGGGTTATTACACTAGAGCATATCCTTAAATATGAATTCTAATGTAATCCAAGGAAAAATGAAGTATTTAACTGGGCTGGTCTAAAGCATGGAACATGAATTTTAAACTACAATTCCTTCAATAAAATATAAGAGAAAAGAGAAAAATGAAATACTTAACTGAGATAATCCAAAGAACGAGCTCATGAATTTTGAATCACATTCCCTTCAGTTAAATGTAAGGAGGCCTAAAAAACATAATAGAAATTAAAACACAATATACATTCACAAGAGGAAACACATACTTCAAAGTATTAACACATGAATCTTCAAATACTAAAAGTTCTAAAACTCTACAATTGATCGCTTTTTAATATTAATTTAGTAGTAAAAAATTTCGCAGCATAACAATACTCCTCCACACTCCAACCCTTTTTCCTTCATCCGTAGCATAATATATAGAAAATGCATAGCATAAGGACCCCAAAGAGTCGAATTCATGAGCGTTTCTATGTTTAGAAGAAGTTACAACATAAGCAAAACAAACTGCTGGAATATTGCTAACTGACTTCTTAAAACTAGGCATCAACTTTTCACCTACTAAACAGATACAAATTCTGATTTAAATACATGAACTGACTAACAAAATTCAGGTCTTCGAATCTTAAAGTTTCTTTGACACTTTTCCTCCAGTTGTTGATCAGATTCTTTGGTGATCTGGAAAAACTAGTTACTTTCACAACGAATGAGTGCAGGCTCACTGCGAAACTGCAGCTTCATCACTTTCTCAATGTGCACTCACTGCGAAAGTATTGTTCTTCAGTGTTCTCAAAAATTTAACTTTCCTTGCTATGTTAGGGCCCTCCAATGGTCTTATCTCATAATTTGACCTTTTAAGATTTAGCGTAGCAGGTTCCCAACTGTCAAGGACCTCATTCAAAAGATGAACATCAAATATTACTTGCCCTACAAAAAAATAATTATCAATCTATTCTTGCATAGTGGGATCACAAGTTATTTTGTTTGTCTCATTCACATAAACATCCACCACATTTCCCTATCGACCTCACTTATCTAAAGCGGTACATTGAATGGGAATCCATGCATCAACATCATCTGTTGTGATAGTATATTCAGGTTTCCCTGCCTCCTCAATGTAGCATGCAATGGCATCTTCTTAGTGATGAACCCACTGAAAAACACAAAGAGAAGTGCCATTGGTAGAAATCCCAGATGCTTGTAATGTATTCCCCGGTACAACTTCGCCAGTAATTTGGAAATTTTCTATCGCATGCAAAAGATCATCTTCTTCACTTTTTTGACAAAAATCCCTTCATTCAATGATAACATATTGTTCTATGGGATTATGTGTTTGTAGTATGCCACACTCAACAACTATCACTTTTTCTATGTAAATGTTATTACCAGTCACCATACAAACCTTCACACCTTCCTTGGGTAGTTCAGGTTGTGGGTAAAAGAGCAAGTTGGAGGTTTGGAACTATTGTGATATTTATGAGCTGTGAGTGGACTGTGACCACCCTCTTTTGTGGATTACTAGCCTCAACTCGGGGGTGAATGACTGTTGAGATTTGGAAAAATCAGTCTATGGTTGGGTGGAACGTTCGTCCCAAGCAGCTAGTTGCACCATTCTTGTTTTAAGATAATTGTTTAATCTTGTTGTTGAGTTATTTACATGTGTTATTGTTGTGAATGAACTCTGCGTGAATGAGAATGACTTATATTTTGTTGTAATGAGAAGTTTGGTTGTATTTCATGTTTATTATTAGCATGATTTTTGTGCATATGTTTAATGGTTATAGACAATAGCTAAATCTATTCTAGTTCGTAGTTGTAAGCTACAAGAAATAGACTAATTATAAAAGAATTAATTAGTTAGTAGAAATATCATTTTTATGTTTATTTTGCACGTAATGTTCCTTAGCTGGAGGTTAGGTACATTACATTATGGTATCAGAGCTGATAATGAGAGAGCTTGTGTGGCATGACCCATCCTAGTTGGTTGGATACATTACAAAGTGATATTAGAGCCTATTTTTCCACACTGACCCTAGATGGGCCGAGTTAGCAGAATATTCAAGCACTGGAAATTCACAGAAAATTAATTCTAGAGTATTTCTACAACTAGTTTTTTTAATTACCACGGTAAAATTATGAATAATTGCATGGGTAATGTGAAGAATTGAGCCTCTTTGGAAATTTCAAAAATAGCAAAAAACAAAAAAAAATGGGTGTTTTTCTGCACGATGACATCGACATGATGTGGTAGAAGAAAGATGTGTACTACCATGATGACAGGTACATGTTGGATGGGATGATAGTTGGAAGGTGATTTGGAGCCACATGGTAGGACAATTGTTAGTCCCATGAAACTGCGATAAGATCTTGGAATTTGTCTAAGTGTTAAGTGTTGAGACTTCTTAGACAGACTTATGAAATGAAGGTTACAATATTATGAGTCTGTGAGTCCACGAGTCTGTGTAAGTGGAGAAATGGTTAAGTATTGAGACTTTTCAGATGAACTTATGAAAATAATGTTACAAGATTATGAGTCCACGTAAGTGGAAAAATGGTTAAGTGTTGAGACTTTTCGAATGAACTTATGAAAAGAATGTTACAATATTATGAGTAAGCGAATCCGTGAGTTTGCGAAGGAAAAAGAAGATACGTGTTGGTGATGGGCTCATGGAAGGTATGAAGATAGATTATAATTTTGTGAGTCTGCCACCCATGAGCCCATGAATATAGTAAGGAATCTAAGTTTAAGTGCAAAGTGAGTGCGGTTGAGATCTTATCAAGAAATGATCAGACAATTGTTGAGTGTTGATACTATGTTGCATGTGCTAATGAATATTCCTTCACTGTTTCTCCACCATAAATTTCTGTTTAGAGCTTGGATTCGAGCAAACAAATAGTCATTGGAAAGTTTTTTTGAAAATGAATGCATTTAAGGAATCCTACATGGGAGTAGTGCATTAAAATTCTTCATAAATTAAAATGAAGAATGACCTGTAATCTAATTGATAAATATTTTGGAATATGCTTAATTCTAACAACAATTATTTCATGCACATTCTTACAGAATTAGAGATACATAAAAGAAAACTTTAGTTCCTACATGAGAACTAGAGACATGGAGGATGCTCAAGGGTTTTTAATCCATGAAGAATAAATTGGAGGTCTGCATACCAGCATGGGTAAAGCTGAGATTGAGTCTAATGGGAGAAGAGATAGGTTGGGGACTGCAACTATGAGAAGTCTGCATAGGGAAGTGAATAGATATAGAGATGATAATTAAAGGCCTATGAAGGCTCAAGAAGAGATACTTCAGAGCTTAAACATGTTGCATAATAAAGTTAACAAGAACTTTGTAACCAAGAAAGCAACTAGTGCTAGACAAGTATCAACATCTAGATCCCATAGAAAAATAGATAATCATGGAAATGATAGGTAGTCAAGAAGCATGTGCAGGTCCAGGGAGTAGCCCAAGTGTGTCTCATTTTCTAAGGAAAAGAAGAAGGCCCAAGGAAGACATCTTGCAAGGCGAACTCAGGAAAATCAAGCCACCTACTTTCAATGGTGAACACTAGAAGGGTGAAGAGGTCAAGGCCTGGCCGTTGGAAATGAAGAAATATTTCCAGCTGCATGATTACCCATCCTGGGTAGAAGCTAGAATTTGCACCTACCACTTTCAATGAAAATAAACCATGTGGTGGGATCAACTTAAGAAAGCCAAGAACCTTGATGAGAAAATAATCTCATGGAGGTAGTTCAAGCGATACTTCCAAGAGAAATATCCGTCCGATAATTACAATGAAAGAAAGATGAAAGAGTTCTTTGAACTCAAGTTGGGAACCATGAAAATGGAGGAATATGAGAAGCAACTCTTTTAATTGTTGAAGTATGTTGAATTCATCAAGGATGAGAAAGTCAAAATACAAAGGTTTCTAAGTGGGTTACCCTCTTTCTACATTGATAAGATTCAATATGATAATTCCAATACTTTGGAGGAAATCATAAGGAGAGCAAGGCATGTGTATGAGAAAAGCAAAGGAAGACTAATTTTCCAAAAATATCGGAATAATAAGATGAAAGGGAAGAAGGATCAAAGGCAAAATGGTTTTAAGGCACCATTTTTTAGGAATAATTCCCAAGCAAATCATCAAGGTCAAGTCACCCAAAATGAACATAAGAATGTAGATTCATTTGGAAAAAGGCCAAGGAAGCAACGTGTGTAATGTTGGGGATGTGATGGAAACCATCTATATAGGGATTTCCCTCACAGAGGAGAAATAATGAGGATTATACACAACATTCAAGAGACTGAAATAGTGGAATACATGGGAGGAAACATGCCAAGGATTTATGCAGCTTTGGACAACAAGAAATAAGAGTATCAATCCCCCATGATTGAAGTGGAAGGTAAGATCAATAATGATCCCATAACAGTTTTAATTGATTATGTCGCTAGCCATAGTTACATAAATGCTAACATTGTTGAAATATTTCACTTGCAAAGAAGTTAGAATACAAAATCTTGGTTAGTTCAGTTATCCACGGGGCCTAAGAAGAAAATCAATGAGTTGGTTAAAGATTGTTCGATAGACATGAATGGACTCAATACAAAGGTGGACGTAAACATCATACCACTGGGTTCATATGAGTGTCTAATTGGCATGGATTGGTTGGAAAAATATCATGATGTCCTAGATTGTTACAACAAGAAAATCACATGTCTTGATGAGGAAGGACAACAAGGAAATATTCAAGGCATTCCAAGAGTTGTAGTTGTTAGAGAGATTTCAGCTATGCAGTTGAAGAAGAGATTAAGGAAGGGATGTCAGATGTTTGCAGCCCATATGGTGGAGGAAACCAAATACAAAGTGGCAAGCATTAAAGACCATCCGGTCTTGAGGTATTTTGAAGATGTTTTTAGAGAAATTCCATGACTACCACAAAAAATAAACATTGATTTCTCTATTGATTTGATGCCAGGAGCTGCCCCAGTGTCTAAGAGACCCTATAGAATGGGAAAACAAGAACTAAAAGAGTTGCAGATGCAACTTGAAGACCTTTTGAAGAAAGGGGTATATACACCCAAGTGTGTCACCTTAGGGAGCCCCGATTCTTTTTGTGAAGAAGAAGGATGGAACCTTAAGGCCGTGTATTGATTTCAGGCTGCTTAATAAGGTTACCATAAATAATAAGTATCTTTTTCAAAGAATTGATGATTTGTTTGACTAGCTAAAATGTGCAAGAATATTTTTGAAGATTGACTTTAGATCAGGCTATCATCAAGTAAGGATAAATGAAGAAGACATCAGCATGACAACATTCAGAACAAGATATGGAAATTATGAATTCATGGTAGTGCCATTTGGGTTATCAAATGCCCCAACAATTTTTATGTGCCTGATGAATGGAGTGTTCAGGGAGTACCAGGATAAGTTTGTGATTATGTTCTTAGATGATATCCTCGTCTACTCTAAAGCAAAAGAAGAACATGAGAAACATAAAATAATGGTGTTGCAAGTTTTAAGAGAGAAAAAATTGTATGCTAAGTTATGTAAGTGCATATTTTACCAAAAGAAGATTCATTGCTTGGGGCATATAATTTCAGCGGGAAGGATATAAGTTGATCTTGAGAAGATGGAGGTCATTAGAGGATGGCCAGTGCTAAATAGTGTGACATAGGTCAGATCTTTCATGGTTCTTTCTAGTTATTACCGAAGATTCATAAAAGGGTTCTCAAATAATGCAAGTCCAATCAATTATTTGCAAACGAAGGGAGTGAAATTTGAATGGACTTCCAAGTGTGAAGAGAGTTTTCAACAGTTGAAGGAAATATTGGTAAGTGTGCCAATAATGAAGATTGCATATCCAAATGAAGATTTTCTTGTGTGCATTGATGCATGCAAGGAAGGACTCGGTGGATTTCTCAATCAAAGGGACCATGTAGTATGCTATGAGTCCATGAAATTAAAAGAGCATGAGAGGAATTATGATACACATGACTTGGAGTTAGCAGTTATTGTACATGCATTGAAAATGTGGAGAAATTACCTTGTGGGTAAGAAACTCAAGAAAAGAATAGACCACTGTAATCTGAAACATTTGTTTGGACAACCAACACTAAATGCCAGACAAACTAGATGGTTGGAATTTTCAAGTGAATATGACCTTGAAATTAAGCATACAAAAGGAAAATAAAATCAAGTGGTTGATGCACTCAGCATGAGAGCTCATAAAGTGCATGTGGCAGCCATCAACATGTACATGACATATTTCAAAGATCAAATTATTACAGTAGCAAATTCAGATCAACAATATGTGAAAATAAAAGAAACATTATAGCAAGGAATTTTTCAGCACAAATTTAATTGTTATCATATGAAGGAAGATGTGATTCTCATGTACAAAAGCAAGGTGTATATGTCAAATTCTAGTGAGTTGAAAAACACATTTTTGAATGAAATTCATAGTGTGCCATATGTCGAGCACCCAGGATATCAGAAGACAATTGAAACCGTAAGAAGACAATACTTTTGGCTAGGAATGAAGAAAGAAATGGATAATTACATAGCCAATTGTCTAGAATGCCAGAAAGTGAAGACCGAGCATAGGAATCCAGTTGGGTTATTGCAACCATTTCCCATTCCAGAATGGAAGTGGGAAGTTGTCACGATCGATTTTATTACTAATATTCCTAGAACAGTGAAGCAACATGATTCCATCATGGTGGTGGTGGATAAATTAACTAAAGCAACACATTTTATTTCAGTAAAGACTACACACAAGGAAAAAAATATTACAAATATTTTCATAAAGGAAGTTTCTAGGCTACATGGAGTACCTATGTGTTAAGCCCTAATATTGGCTCATTAACCTTTAATTGGGGCATATTAGATTAGTAATGCTATTTTATTTATGTCAGGTTTAGGCCATTAGTTGTAATTATACCTCCTAGTCTCCTATATATACCAAGGAGACATTTTCATTTTGAATCATCTGGTACTTGAACATTTAAGTGGGGTAAAAGGAGGTTGCCCCCTCGAAGAGGCTTATTATCTGAAATTATATCTTTTTCAAGGCGTTGAGTACTTCTCCTGAGGTTTTTCTATGCTATATTGATGTTTGGTTCTTAACATATGGTATCAGAGCTCAAGGTCTTGGGGTTTCGTTGCTACATCTGAGACACCGTGGCATTTTCACTATAAATTTTTTTATACAACGTTTCAGAAGGAACGGATTGGAGGATATTTATTAGACAGATCAAGGTACGTTGGGTTCAAAATTCAGCTCCTGAGGCCTTATAATTTTGGATATACAACCTGTACAATATAGGGTTTTGGAATCATCCTGAAATGAGTCATTGTGGAATTTTTGCTATAAATTTTTTTCTGTAACATTTCAAACCCTGAAATATGGAGACCATTTATAGAAATTATTAAGGTATCTGTGGTAAAAATTTCAGCTTCTAAGTCATCTTAAATTTGTATATACACCTTGTGTAATATAGGGTATCTGACTAGTCCTATTGACTAGTCTCAAGAAGGTGTTCCAGGTAAAACAATCATAACTTCTTTCTCAAGTATCCAAATTGAGTGGGACTAGTTGCATTGGATCATGGACAGTCTGTAGTATCTTGGGTGCGAGTTTCAGAATTTTATATCAATTATTGTGTGTGGGGCATGCTATACAAGTGAGATCTCCTGGAAAGGCCAAAAATCAGCAAGTTGTGGCGAAGTTACCATAATTTCCACTTGGCACATCCAATTTTGATCAGACCTGTGGCATTGCAGAGAAGAAATATCATAGAACAGCATAAAAGAAAGTTTCATACACAGAAGGGCCGAAACTTTGGAGATACAACAGAAGACATATTGTCTAGCAGAACCACCTCAAAATCAAGGTTCGAAAGTGATACTTGGTCAACATGCCACCCAAAAAGGGAATTTCTACACCA
>ML793509.1:55553-90966 GCA_009831015.1 Picea engelmannii
TTTAGGCCATTAGTTGTAATTATACCTCCTAGTCTCCTATATAAACCAAGGAGACATTTTCATTTTGAATCATCTGGTACTTGAACATTTAAGTGGGGTAAAAGGAGGTTGCCCCCTCGAAGAGGCTTATTATCTGAAATTATCTCTTTTTCAAGGCATTGAGTACTTCTCCTGAGGTTTTTCTATGCTATATTGATGTTTGGTTCTTAACACTATGACAATAGTTTCATATAGAGATCCAAAGTTCACATCCAATTTTTGGAAGGGTTTGTTCAAGGGATTTGGAACAAATTTGAATCTTAGCAAAATGTATCATCCAGAGTCAGATGGGAAAACATAGAGGACTAACAAGATAATTGAGGACATGCTTAGAATGTATGAGATGGATTAGCCATCAAAGTGGAAAAATTATATTCATTTAGTTGAATTTACCTACAACAATGGGTATTAGGCCTCATTGAAAATGAGTCCATTTGAAGCATTGTATGGTAGAAAATGTAACACACATGTGACTTGGGATAATCCAATAGAAAGAGAAGTTTTTGGGCCCGATTTGTTGAAGGAAATGGAAGAGAAGATGGAAAAGATAAAGCATAATTTAAAGGTTGCTCAGGATAGACAGAAAATTTATGCAGACAAGAATAGAGTTTTCAGATGTTTTAAAGTGGGTGATGTTGATAGTGAGAGGGGGGTGAATGAGTATCAAGTACAATTTAAAACCTTTTTCAACTTATACTTAAACCATTCAAATATATCCAATGAGCAATGAACAATAGTATAAGAGTTACACCAATACACCACAATACACCATGCACAATATATAAGAAATAATCAATAGTTATTGTCCAAGGGAAGTAATGACTTCCAAAGGTAGCTAGAGCTTCCAAATGTAAAGGGAGGGATAAACCTCCAAAAGGAAGATACAATCCTCCAATATCAAGAGAGAGTTGAACTCTCTATCCTTTCCCCTTCCTTCCACCCAATAATATACTAGAGATAATAAAACTTTACATTAAATCATCACCATCAACCAATCATCACATAGAACCTGATAATGCTTCATGAGACTTCTTCAATTTCTGCATTTCTTCAATTCTTAGAGTACTCTGATCCTGTATATAATATTATTCAATGTATTCTCTGAAACTCCTCCAAATTTCACTCCTTGAATCCTCCCCAAAAACAAGTTATAGAAAGAATGGTAGACTTTATTCAATTTTGGTCTATTCAGGAGACCAAAATTGTACAGAATCTCCCGTGCTCAATATTTGACATCCGATTCTGAAACTCACACACATGAAACTAAAATCCGTACTCTTTCCAATGAAATTTTTCCCACATCATTTGGATTCTCTATGAAGAATTTATGACTGTTTTACCCAGAACACTTGTTTATTGACTAGCTTCAGGACTGGTCACAAACCCTATCTTTCACAGAGTGTATCTCCATAATTATAGCGAATCAAGAGATGAAATTTTTACCAGAGGTACCTTTATATGTCTTCTCAATACCATAGCAATTTCACCATCTGAATCGTTCTAGAAAAAAAGTTATAGCAAAAATGGTAATATGACCTGAAAATAACATACCTTAGAACACATCACCAAAAGACTTCATCCTCCCTTGAAATCCAGCCTTCTTTACTTCTTATTTCCTCTGAAATTTGACTTGTATAAAAATGAATATATAATGATGTTTATTTATACCATTTATGTCATTTCATTTTAACATTAGGGCTGACCTGACACTTTCTTATTTTGTAATTCTTTTATTTAATTATCTTCAGGGCCTACATGTACTTCCTTCTTCAATTCACTTTGTAATCTTCAAAAATTCATTTCTCCTCAACTATGAGGATCGACGTGACGTGCCACATACCACCGGAAACAACATGATGTATACTATCCATTCATGGGTATTGTATATGCATGTGCATTGTCCTTCATGTCCAAATACCTTTATCAATCTTGCGGTCGAAAACCTATGACTAGGGTTGACATCAATGACAACAACCAATATTCAAATAGGTGAACACATGTTTTTAAAAGTGAAGGCAAAGAGAAGTTCGCTAAGATTAGGAAGTTTCCCAAAGTTGGCAACAAGATATTGTGGACCTTTTGAAATATTAGAAAAGATAGGGCCAATTGCATACATGGTAGCATTTCCTACATCCATGAGAGTACATAATGTATTTCATGTATCATTATTAAAGAAGTGTGTACCTAATACTAACCACATAATTGATTAGAATGTGATCCAGGTGGAGCACGAAGGATATTTCCAGGTGGAACCAGTATGCATCCTAGACCGGAAAGTGAAAGTGCACAAGAAAAAATCCATAGGGATGGTAAAGGTTAAATGGACCTACTATGATCCTGAATATGCTACATGAGAGCATGAAGAAAACATGTAGGAAGAGTACCCGCAAATTTTTGACAATTTTGAAGAAGGAAAAATGCAAGACTCCATTTTGGAAAGCTAGAGTTCTGGAACCACATCTCACAGTCCTAGCCAATTACATTGGGAACCTTGATAAACAAATGGCTCATTCTTTGGGTTAGCCTTGATAAGTGGATGGTACATCCCTTGTGTTAACCCTGATAAATGAATGGTGCATTCCTTGGGTCGATGAGTTGAGAGGAACAAGAGATTGATTTGTTGGAGTCGATGCTAGATTTGTTGAATTGCAAAAAAATTATTTATAAGTATTGTGATGTAAATTTGCATATATGCATATCGACATAGAGTGCATCGAGGAATGTTTACA
This sequence comes from Picea engelmannii, assembly GCA_009831015.1. Taxonomy (NCBI): domain Eukaryota; kingdom Viridiplantae; phylum Streptophyta; class Pinopsida; order Pinales; family Pinaceae; genus Picea; species Picea engelmannii. Next base: position 58,322 of record ML793509.1, read on the forward strand.
ATTGCAGGGGAGGGCATTATCAGATTAATCATTAAGTGCAGACACAAACATATCTCCCTAGATCCCACTGAAAACTAGAACAAAACAAGACATAATATAAAACTTTCCCTAAGTTTTAATTATCAAGAATACTAACTAACAAGAGATAAATGACATACCTTTTAAATGTCGTTTGTCCTTGATAGTGTCATCCTTGCTCTGTTCCAAGGCTTATGGGTTGATGAACCTGTAAAAAGACACAATACAACGAATTGAAAGCAACAATGTATACTCAACAAAACCTATGTATGTGATCAAGGAGTCATACAATAAAATAAGACCAATTTTATGGGAAATAAATATATCACTGTATTAAATATATGAAAAGGAGAATACAACCAATGCCTTGATGTTGTAAGGTCCCTTCCAATAGTTCCTTGCTTCCCACACACTTATGCTCCATGGATTATGAGATCGAAAATCTATATTGACAAAGCAAAGCCCAAAGCTACAAAAATTACTGAAGCTCACACCAAAAGCTAGCCAACTCAATCCAAGCTAACCTTACCCATGAGAACTCTTCTCATTTTATAGGATGAAAAGGATAGGGTGAGGAGGTTAGGATGACCCCATGAGATCAGGGATGTGACTCAGATCCAAACCGATCGGAGGCCACCTCACCCTTGAAACTTCTATTCTAGAACTTTCGAGAAATTTCTCTTTTTCCTTCGTACGAAAATCGTCGCACCCTTAACACTGAGAAAACCACGACGACGTCGCAAGCCACTGTGGTGAAACCTGCGATGATCCTAGATCGTCACACCCTTAACAATAAGCAAGGTGCAATGATCCCTTTTTCTAAGTTTTTTGACAAAGGAAAAGTATAATTCCATCTCTCTGGGAAAATATGTCTTCATTCTTCTTCAGGGATTGAGGACATTAATCCTTCTCAAGAAAAAGGATAGGTTTACATCATTAGCGGTCATAGGGGTGATGAAAATAATGTGTAACAGAGATCCCCCCAAAGTATGAAGTTAGAACAAAGTGATAACTAAAATACTTTTTCGAGTGTGTGTTGGGAACAAGGAACATGTCGGTCAGAAACCTGCCAACAAACAAGAAATACAGTACAATAATATGTCATCACTGAGGTAGGAATTCCCATACTCAAAATACAAATGAATCAAAGCATAAATGCCAACATGCAAAGATCCATGTCAAGAAAGACAGGTCATGGCCACCAAAAATACACTATGGATCCATGCCAATATGACTCAAATTTGAACATAGCCACCAAAAATACACTGTGGATCTATGTGTTAAATACTCAAATTTGAACATAGCCATGAGACATACATTGTGGATCTATGCAACAGTACAATCTAAATATACTCCAACGCAATCTGAATCCATCAGAAAAGATCCAGGGTCTTCATCTCCACCACTCTATAGTACAAATCTAACCATGCAAATACATGTGTTGAAGTCGAACATGGTAGAAACCACTTGATTACCGGTCATTAATGTATATTGTTAACAAGTGTGAGGGAAATCACCATTAATGTCAATGATGCCCAAGGTACTCTAGTACAATCCAATGAATGCAAATTAATGAGTTGAAGTCGAACACTCGGCAGAATCTCCCGATCAAGAATCAATAATGAAAACACATTGTCGAAAGCGAGGAAACCTGCCATTGAGGCATGCAAGTTCCAAGGTACTAATTAGTTTATAAGTCTAATTCCTGGATAATGAGTTGAAGTTGACAGGAAAAGACTCGTCACAGGAGGGCCTTAAAGTATACCCCATCAATGACATGAAACAGGTAAAAATATTTGAAGTAGATCAGAGTAACATGTGATTTAGGACTGACTCAAGGATGGCCAACACAATACAAGGCTTAAGGAATGCAGAAATGGCCGATGCAATAGAAGGATTTCCGGGTTGAAATTTTCTTTGAAGATATTGACGAAATGACAACTGTCTTGGAAACACTGACTCAACAACAGATATCATAGACCAATTTGTAATCTTATAAAGGAGTATGATCAAGAGACAAGAAGACTTTCCAACCTAGACACAAAAAGAGTGAAAGGGTGTCATGTTCAAAAGAAAATTTTCCATAGAATACAGGTTTAGACACATTTCTTTCCCAATTTTCCCCTCACCATTTCTGGCGAGTACCTCTTTATTTTTACACAAGCTTGAGGAGGATAACATATGCTTGAAATGTAAGCTCATCCTTCAGAGTATTTTTAATGAACCCTAAGAAGGAGTGTTTAGGTCCCATATGGGCCTTTCAATGCTTGTTTTACGAGTCCAAAGAAAGAAAACTTAGGGGTTTTCCATGTTTAGAGAGTCTAAAAAACACTTGAAGAAAACTCCAAAATGTCCTTTTTTGTAAATTAGTTTGCTGAGACAGAAAAAGAGATAAAATATCGTTCACTAGATGTTTTCTTCAAATAATTTAATGAGGGTGAAAAGAACAAGATCACTTGGCCATGTTTTCATGTTTAGAGAGTCTAAAAAGAGATTAAAGAGGACTCCAAGGGGTTCCTTTTTTGTATAACCTTTACGAGTCCGAAAAAGTGATAAAATTTTACTTGGTTACAGTCTCAGGTATTTACGAGAATGAGAAAGAACAAATACTAAGATCAAGATTGTTTTCATTTTTACACAAGCTTAAAACAAAAAAAAACTATGCTTGGGATAGATTTTATTTTTATACAAGCTTAAAACTAAACAAAATGATGGTTGGACCTGGTTTCACTTTTACACAAGCTTGAACCAGAGGAAACTATGCTTGAGGTAGGTGGTTTCATTTTTACTCAAGCTTGAACCATAGAAAACTATGCTTGTGACTTCCTATTGCAGAATCCAGGGATGGTTGGTACTTAGCCCTTAGCTTAAGAATCCAGTGGTTGAACTTCAACATGAAGTCCATAGGCTATAAGAAAATGCCCCCCAAGCTTTGTTTCTTCCAACTGCAAAGGTGAATGAAATGAAGCTTCAAATACTATACGTAACAAAGTACTTGACTCAATTGAAGAGGGGGAAAACTATTTCATTTTTTAACGAGCTTGAAATAGGAATAGGAACTATGCTCGATAATCTAGGCTCAATCCCCAGACCTCTGTTTCATTTTTTAACAAGATTGACAAAAAAAACAACTATTTAGTAAACTCTATTTCATTTTTTAACGAGGTTGTTACAAATATGAAAACCTATCCTCATAGTTGGTTTCATTTCTTAACGAGCTTGAAATCAAAAAACCATGCTCAAAGATGGTTTCATTTTTTAATGAGCTTGAAATCAGAAAACCATGCTCAAAACTTTCTTCTTGATCATGGCTTCCAAGAGGACGATGTTCTGGAAGGAAACCATGTCAATGGATAAAACTCGGTCATGGCCTCCAAGAGATCTTCACTTGATGGAAGAAACACACTCTGGAAGGAACACATGTCGAGGGTCGCGATAGGGGTAAGGAGGTCAAGCTCCAATATCCCTACCGAAGAGATCACCATGTCAACTACCAGATCCAAGTCATAAGATATTGAGAATACAATGAGAGGCTCATATTTATCGGTAGCTGAAGGCATGGAAGACAACGCCACATAATTGAACTATGGTGGGGGTGATACTGTCTGCATATAAGATCACACCAAAAGCGAGCTGACTCAATCCAAGCTAACCTTCCCCATGAGAAATACTCTACTTTTATAGGATGAAAATGATAGTGTGAGGATGATCTGGATTTTATGAGCAAAACGAAATGAATACAGATTATTAACAGGTGCTTAACACAAAATAACAGAGATACAGTAAAACTGGTTTTCTATTCAATAACGAAATAAGTTGAAACTATAAAATGCAGTGGAAACAAGCTTGCTGGAATGGTGGCGGCTTATCTCTGAGAAGAGATGTGACGACAGCACGCATTCACAAGAAGAAGGTTACAATGAGGCTCTGAAGGCATTTTTACAATAAGCAAGAATGCCAAAAACCCTAGACATCCAAAAACCTAACCCTAGGAGATGAAACGCCAAAAGTCATGTGGGCCCCGTTTGGGTAAGCTAGTACATCAACTTCCCGGAGTCGTAACTTTTGGATACGATCTCCGTTTTAGGCGTGTGATAGCCCGTTGGAAAGGTATCACTGAGGAGATTCATTTTGGGGGCTCAATATGTCTTCAAATATAATTGAGGATATCAATACCGAAAAACCTTCATTTGGGCCCTCAAAATGGCCCCGGAAGTAAAAACTGCTAAAAATAGTAAATTGCCAAAAATGTCAGAAAATTGTTTTGAGCCAGTTGGAAAAGGTGGGTGGCCATCAATATCCATCTAGATCAATCCTCCCTCCTTAGGAAGAAATGGTCTCCATTGCGTTGAGGTCCCCCATTAGATGAGGAAATTTCTGCTGAATTTGGCCCCGGGTGAGCCACTTGAATTGGTGCAGGAGTTAACCTGCTTTGACGACTCGATAAAGCTGCAACCTTTGTTGTCGAGTGCCCTTGATCTGTCTATCCCTAATATGATCATTGGATTATTGTTGTATGCATTCGGGGTTGAGCTCTGTTGGTGTCAGCTATTCTACTACTTCGGAGGTGTCCAATAATGGTGGGAAATAAGGGCGAAGGAGATCCACGTTGAACATTGGGTGCAGGCCAAGGAAAGGAGGAATGTTGATCTCAAAAGAATTATCCCCCATGGCCTTGGTGATAGTGTACGGTCCATAACGGAGTGGGCGAAGCTTCCGATGGGGTCCTGTAAGGCATTCTTTCTGCAAGTGCAACCAAACTTTGTCGCCCACCTGAAACTTATGCGGCACCCGATGTTGATAATGGCGCTATTTGTACTTGTCATTGGACTTTTGTAGGATATATTGAACCTGTTGATGGATGTGCTGGATCCGCTCAATGAACCGGGTGGCTTTGTCAGCTTCAGTTGGAGTAGGAGATGAGTCAGTCAAGGTGACTGCAAGGGGAAGTGCAACATCTATGGGACCCAATGGTTGGAATCCCAACCCCACTTGAAAGGGGCTGTGACCGGTTGAGCTATGCAAGGCTTGGTTGTAGCTATGCTGGACATAAGGAAGGATCTCATCCCATGTGTGAGGGTTCTTTGAATTATACATGCGAAGGATATTCACAATCATTTGATTTACAACCTCGGTTTGGCCATCTGTCAGGGGGTGGAAGGATGTGGATTTGGTGAGCTTGGTGTCCAGCAGTGACCAGAGGCCCGACCAGAATGTGCTAAGAAATTGACTATACTAATCTGAGACAATGGTTTGTGGGATTCCAAAATGTACCCAGACTCGTTAAATGAAGAGCTTGGCAGTGGCCTCTGCTGTGATGCTCTTATTGCAGGCAACCAGAATTGCCATCTTAGAAAAGTGATCAACAACCACAAAAACACAGTAATTTCCCCACTTGGTGGATGGGAGGCCCGGCATGTAGTCCATTAAGATGGATTCCCATGGCCTGTCAGGAGTAGGAAGAGGGGTGTAAAAGCCCTATTTCTTAGTGGTTGGTTTGGCAACAGCGCAGGCAGTGCAGGACCTGATATACTTGACGAGCTCCTGTCGAAGTTTTGGCCAGTAGAAATGTTTCTGTAGCATCACCACTGTCTTTTCGACGCTGAAGTGTCCTGCCACCCGACTATAGTGGGCTTCCCAGATCAGCTTCGCTCGCTCACTTGATGGAACATAGATATGGCCCAAACGACACAACAACCCATCCTGAAGATGGAAATTATCGACAACTGCATTTTCACCCAACATTTGGTAGGTGGTGGCGAAGTTAGGGTCTGTCTCATAGAGTTGGGGCCATCCATATGTCTCATGGCCGCAAGAGTCTAGCACCATGGTGAGTGCCGCGACTGGCGGTCTGCTGAGGCAATCAGCGACGCGATTGGTGCTTCCTGTTTTATACTTGATGTTGAGGTGGAATTGATGCAAGTATGTGGACCACTTTTGATGGAGGTCATTTTGCAGTTTTTCCTATGTTTGCATGAACTATAGTGGCTTATGATCAGTGTGGATGACTGTCTCCTTCCCAAGAATGTAATGTCTCCACTGGCGACATGCTTGCACAATGGAGTACATTTCTTTGTCATAAGTAGGGTACTTACGGACAGTATCTGACAGTGTCTCACTATGATAGGCCACAGGGTGGTCGTGCTGAGTGAGAACGGCACCCACAACATAGTCTGAAGCATCTGTCTCGATCTCAAAGGGATGTTGCAGGTCTCGTAGTGAAAGTACTGGGGCTGAGCACAAGCACTGCTTCAAATCATCAAACGCTTGTTGTTGGGACCGGCCCCACGCAAATTTTTCCTTACCACCACCCCTGTTTATTTGGCTGAGGGCCCATGCAATATGGGAGAAACCCAACACAAAAATGCGGTAGAAATTAGCAAGTCCCAAGAAGCTCCGAAGCTCAGTGAGTGTTGTTGGGGCTGGCCAGTCACGGATGACTTGGATCTTGGCTGGATCCACATGTACGCCATGCTGATCAATGATGTAGCCCAGGTAATGGACCTTGTCCATGCCGAAGGAGCATTTTTCCAGGTTGGTGTATAGCTTGTGCTGCCGTAGGGTGTGCCGAACCTGCTGAATATGCTGCAAGTGTTCATCCCAAGTCTTGTTGTAAATTAGAATGTCATCCAGATACACCACTACAAAAGTATTGGTGAATGGTCGCGGGATATTGTCCATCATCCTCATGAAAGTGGCCGGAGCATTTGTCAAACCAAAGGGCATGGCCAACCATTCAAAAAGTCCTTCCTTTGACTTTAAGGCGGTCTTCCATACATCTGTATGTTCTATCGGGACCTGGTGGTAGCCAGACTTCAGATCAATCTTACTGAAGTATTTGGCCCCCGTGACTTTTACTGCTTGGTCTCTTTCTTGACGCAGTGTGGTCCATTTGGTATATAGGTCGTCATAACTTTTGACAGGGTAGTGTTGTTCCTTAATAGCATCCCTGAAGGATTCCCAGGTGGCCATGACTAAAAATAATGAGGTTTCCTCTGTTTCCTTTTTCTCACAGAAAGTTTCCCACCAATCTTTGACATGGGGAATGGCTTTGAGGAGCACAAAAGTAATATTTTCTCTATTCGAAAATTTATGAACAGAAAAATACCCTTCTAGTAGATTCAACCACTTGTCTACAGCATCTGCATCTATCTGACCTTCAAATATAGGAATATCAAAGTTTATTTGTACCTTGAAGGGGGCGAGGCCTCCGTTCGAAGAAGATGCATTGCCTGTTGGTAGTCGCCGAAGGATTTGCGCGAAACTATCCATCATCTCATTCCTTTGTTTCATGAGGGCTTCCTCAATAAACAGTTTGAAAGGATCTCCTGTCCCATCATATTTATTTTCTCCTGCCATGGGAGGTCTCTTGGGCATGCGAGAGCTTCTGTCCTCAAGAGAAACAAGCTCAAGACCCAACTCTTTGTACTCCGACCTCGTTGGGGACATGCATTAAGACGAAAAGGAGCAGACCGCTCTGATACCACTGATCCATATTTTATGAGTAGAACAAAATGAAATAGATTATTAACAGGTGCTTAACACAAAATAACAGAGATACAGTAAAACTAGTTTTCTATTCAATAACAAAATAAGCTGAAACTGTAAAATGCAGCGGAAACAAGCTTGCTGGAATGGTGGCGGCTTATCTCTGAGAAGAGATGTGACGGCAGTGCGCATTCGCAAGAAGAAGGTTACAATGAGGCTCTGAAGGCCTTTTTACAATAAGAAAGAATTCCAAAAACCCTAGACATCCAAAAACCTAACCCTAGGAGATGAAACGCCAAAAGTCATGTGGGCCCCGTTTGGGTAAGCTAGTACATCAACTTCCCGGGGTCGTAACTTTTGCATACGATATCTGTTTTAGGCGTGTGATAGCCCGTTGGAAAGGTATCTCCAAGGAGATTCATTTTTGGGGATCAATATGCATTTGGATATCATTGAGGATCTCTATAACTAAAAACCTTTATTTAGGCCCTCAAAATGGCTCCAGAAGTAAAAACTGCTAAAAATAGTAAATTGCCAAAAATGTCAGAAAATTGTTTTGAGCCAGTTGGAAAAGGTGGGTGGCCACCGATATCCATATGGATCAGAGGAGGTTAGGATTATCCCATGAGATCGGGGATGTGACTCATATCCAAACCAATCAGAAGCCACCTCACCCTCGAAGCTTCTATTCTAGAACTTTTGATAAATTCCTCTTTTTCCTTCATACAAAAATCGTCACACCCTTAACACTGAGAAAAATACGATGACGTCCAAGGCCACTATGGTGCAACCTAAAACGATCCTAGATCGTCACACCCTTAACACTAAGCAAGGTGAGACGATCCCTTTTTCTAAGGTTTTTGACAAAGGAAAAGTATAATTCCATCTCTTTGGGAAAATGTATTTTCATTCTTCTTTAGGGATTCAGGCCATTGATCCTTCTCAAGAAAAAGGATAGGTTTACATCATTAACGATCATAGGGGTGAAAAAAATAATGTGTAACAGAGGGGGAATGTAACATCCCCACTATAATCCCCATTTTAATTATTTCTTATGTGGATATAATATGTGGCTATGACCAAGCGATGTAATATGCAAATTGTATCTCTATGTTTTAATAATAAAAATATGATGTCAACTGCTAAGGGGACACGGACAATATATGAGGGATAAATTGATCCACAAGAGGGGGAATTGTCTAGGAAAATGGCGAAGAATGGTCAAAGGGGGAATCACCCATGTATATCAATTCCACCCATTTTCCTAAATTTGTTATTTGTATACGAACATTCCCATTTTTATTGAGTCTTCTAAAATCCAATCACTAAATAGATGCAAGAGGGTGGGTGTGAGTGGTCACATCCCATATTTAGTGGGCACATGGGAGTTGAGTACAATCAACTTGGGAAGAGTGTGAGTCAATAAAGGCAAGCCAAAGGGAGGAAATTGGGATGGTTGGGAGAGTGTTTTTATAGTATTGAGTTTTTGTGCATGGGAAACAAGTGAGAGAAATAAACAGAGCTGGAAGCCGATCCATATGTGGAGGGATAATTTTGGAGCAAGCATGGCGTAATTGGAGCGAATTAGATCTGGAAAACTGAAAATCCAGGTTGTCAGGTGTTGGTTATTATTATTTATAACTACTTCTTGGTTGACCCAGGTTCAGATCTGAACAGGTTTCCAACAAAACCATATAAAACTATTGACCCTCATGGTAATCCAGAAGGAAACACAACACACAAAATAAACTGTGCAGTCTCACCCTAGATAGTTCTATGGGTGACTATAATGCTCAAGTACTTGCGGTTTAGGAAAGAGTGGGGATCTGGGATTGTAATTGATCTTTCTCAGGCCTTAAACTGATTACTGAATCTATTATTCTTAAGATCCATTCATTTGTTAAACCCTTTCATGCAATCTAATAGATCTAGCTAACCACATATGTGTAAATCAATCATTAACATGAATTAAGTATGATCAACCATTAATATAAAATAAACATACATTCAATCATCACATGGTACACAGGTTTTACCATGGTTCACCCCCTCCTAGGCTACATCCACAAAGATATGGCTTCTTAGGATCTTTTAATTATCTCATTGCAAAATATGACATTGCACTCACTACAATTCCAATCATACAATCATGAACAAGGTTCCCCAACCTCTTTGAGGTGGACTAGATCACACCAGGCTCCACAACCTGTGATCTAACCCTCAAGATCTAGCTACCTTACTGTTCTACAACTCAATAACTTACAAAAATGTATCACAACATCTTCTTACAATTCAGAACTAACTTGGAACAACCTTCGAACCCCGACCTAGACCTCCTAGGTTCTTATTTATACTACTTTACAAGTTGTTACAATCTCTTACCAAAACCCTAACCCTAACATGGTTAGGTTTTTCTACTTGCGCACCTTGCATGCTTTCCTCTACATGTGGATTTCCCTCACATACATTACTTTTCTTTCCAGTTGTTCTTCTCCAAAATTGGGTTTTACCTTCCAAAAATAGGTATTTCCTCAAAATAGGCATATTCCCAACAAGCCCCCAACACTGACATGTGGCTCGTCCCGAACCACCTAGGTAATGCATACTCCTTGAACAACCTTTGCTAGGCTGTGGAACTTTTCTGCAAGTTCCCTTCCTCTTTCCTAGACCTCCGTGGCTTTTCCTGCAAGCTCTTCTAATTCTTGTGCTGTGATCTCCTCCTAGGTTAGTGTTGCGCGCTTTGTCTGTGATTGGGTCATGTTTCTCTTTTATTCCTCTAATTTTGCAATCATCTATGTTGCTTGTTCCTGGAGTGGTTCCACTTCCGCTTGTCTCTCATGTTTTTGCATCTGCGCTGCTTTCAACTCAGACTGCAACTTCTTCATATCTTGATTACCTTTCAGGCATTCTGTGATACTCATTTTCTTGTACCTCTTCTTGAGTTCTTGGATATTTGCACTTAATATTTATTCTTCCTAGTCCCACTGCAATACCTCTTCATCCTCCTCCAGCGTTGTCTAGAGCTACGTTTCTTAGTCGAACAATTCTGCTACTGTGCTGACTTGTTTCTCCATCTCACCTATTTTAACTTCAACTTCTTGTTTCCTTTGTTCTCTCACCTCCAAAGGAGTCATGGGGTTGAGATTGTATTTTAATTCCTTTATCTCCTACATGTGTTGATCGATTGTCTATGCAATTAGGTTTATCTTCTCCTATGCACTTCGCTCTCCTACTTTCACATTGTTTGAGATTCACTAGTATGTCCTTGTCAATCCCTACTCCAATATGTTTGCACATTATTTCTCTTCCTCCTTCTCTGTGGTCAACTGGTCGCATGTTATCTAGATCATCTCTATGACCCGTCTTCCCACCTCTAGATTTGTGGCATCCATGTGGGCCCTAGACTGTACTTCATGCATGACGTTGTCCTGTATCCCGTATAAGGCCTTTTTAGGTATGTGCGCCATGACCATATCAACTTTCTTTACTTCCTCCATGGGTTTCTACACTGTCTCCTAATCGAATATGATCATTTGATGTGTTATGGTGAATGTTTCCCTACCCTGGACAACAAATTGCACAGTCTCTTCACCCTCTTTCTATACAGGTGTCCTCTATACCTTCTCTTATTGTTACGCGGTGGCCTATGATTCTTCTCGGCTCCATAGTTGTTGTATGTTTTCATGAACCTCTAGGAGATTGGCCATAATTTCTTCCCTCTCTGCCTCTACAATTCTGACCACTTCTTCACTCCTATCTTGGACCTTGTCCGCGACAAACTCTACATCATCCCATGTCAGGGTGATGTATGGGTCCTTTGTTTCATACTTGTGCTTCTTCCATGCATATGTTCCTTGCGCGGGATTCGTTTTTGTCTATGAGGGTTGTGGCCCACTTGTTTTACCTTGAGTTCTTTCTTCTGCAGCCTTTGCGATATCCTTATTCTCTGTCTCTAGGCGACTTCATGTCCTTGTGGATGTGGGTGTTCTTATTTTCTATTTTGGTACTACACTGCTTCCACTTGGTCGGGCTCATGTTGTGGTTGTTCTGGTATAATTAGTGAGGCTACCTGTTCAAGCTGATGATCCTGCTTCGTTTGTCTCTTTGGGCTTGTTGGACTATGTCATGCATGTCCTTGTGGCTGGTTTTACTACTGGTGACTGCCACTACGCAGGCCAGTCTTTGATAAATCAATACACTTCCTCCCTCATGATGCAATATTGCATATTTATCCACTCCTTTTGGGGTTCCCTTACGGCTTGGATCCATACATGATTTTAGGATGCCTTGAATTTGGCTATCCCCTCTGTCTCTTGCGCTACCTCCATAGGTATGTGCCACACATTTTTTGTGCGTTGTTGGATTTATTCTAACAACATAGAAACCAAAGTGTTGTTTTCCTACTGCATCTTGTTGTCCTTTTCTTACCAGAGAGACTCGTACTTGGCCGCATAGCATTTTCCTTCCCAGTCCAAAAATGCCAAAAAATTGGGATCCTACTACCCTACCAAGGATATCAATATTACTAACCATGAGTAATGGAACTCGATTCGATTGTCCTATGCATCGTGACAATCAAGTATAAATTGGTTCATAGGTACGATGCCCAGTTGAACATCATTCCCTTAGTGCACTACGCTGCCATTGTGATCACACCTATTGGCACTTCGTCTCTATGACATTTTCTTAGCAGCTTACACACCATCAAATTGTTTGCGAACCTTGTCGCATTGTCATTAATGTCTTTTATGACAATGCCTCTATTTCCCATGGTCGTGTCGAATTGTGCTTCAACTTGTTCCGCCAGTTCTTTCTCGCGTGCTTTATTATCTAGATACTCTTCTGGCTATGCGTCGAATGTGAGTAGTCCTGTGATCTTGGCAATCATTGCCACATCGATATGCACTAGTCTATCCATCCATAGGATGCCTCTGTGGACCCGGACAACCAGTTGTTTTACGCAAATATCGACATTCTTACCGCCCCCAAAGTGCGGTATGTCCAAAAGACTCATAATCTCTCAGTTATAAAGTATCGTGATCCACTGCGCAGGATCCAACACTGGTCATCCTAGGGGTCCATTTTCCCCTATGTTAATCAAATAATTGTCCTCGACCAACTCTAGAACTTTTTCCATGTCACACACATCATGGTATGCGTACCTCATCTTGGGTACCTTTCCCAACATGTCATCGACACTGGGGACTACGTTTGGGAGAAAATGGAGGGTAATCTCCATACTATCAGATGTATTTCTTTTATTCCCCGCAACAGATGTGCCTGTCTCTATTGCATTTGTGTCTTCTTCCTCCCTACTAGGCTCTGGTCGGTCGGTGATTTCTTCAACCAATACTTCATCTTGTGCCTGGAGCTTTTGTGGTCCCACTTTGTCATCTGGTTTTGTAGGTGGTTAGGGGTTAGGGTTCGAAGCACCATTCCCGGCCTCAAATCTCTTCCCTATCGCACCTTGCTACGTTGTAGGAATATCTTCCTCGACCCATGTCAGGTTAATGGATTCTAGTTCCAAGGTGGTAGCATCCTCAAGCTCGACTATATTCTCTAGTTGTTACATTCGTTCATTACGCCTTTGGCCCTATCGGGTAATCCATACAAACTGTCCTGGCAACCCAAACTTTGGTGGAGTCATCTTTTCCAACTTTCACAACCTGGCTTGCTACTTCGTCAATTGGTAACTAGGGCATAGATTATTTTTCTCGCTTTGAGCTTCAAATTTTTATAAGTGTTGAATACTATGTGCTTTCCGCCTTTTATAGACCAGGTCGTATTCACTTTTCACTTTTTGTGTGTATTTGCGCCAACTTCACTTTTTACTATGCACAGTCTTCTGATTCCTGTCACGGTAATTACTGCACGCAACTTTTCCCATTGTTTTTGTATTTCTTTTTCTCTCTTTTTCTCCTTTTTATATATTTTTGTCATTTTTTTGTTCTAGCTTCTACTATATTACACTATGTACATGTATGTCCCACTGCATTGCAACTTTCAATCTTAAGAAGGTCGACTGTCCCTATATAGTTTCAGTCGAATACCATTGATCAGTCCCTTGATTTTGTTTCCTTATAGATCCTTTAGATGTACATATCCCCCAATTGTGATAGTATTTACTTCATATGGCCCCAACCAATGCATTCTTAATTTACCGGGATGTTGAAAAAAATTTCTGTCATAAAGAAATATTAGGTCTCCTTCCTTGAAACTATTCCTCTTAATATGTCTGTCATGATAAGATTTGTCTCTTGCTTTCTTTACTTCCCGATGAAATACTTCTAGAATCCTATCCTCTTCCATATCCATTAGTTGGATTAGCCTCTCCTTTACTGTGCCTCTTTCTGTCAATTTGGTAATTGTTGCTACGCAAAGACTGGGTACCAAAAATTCTAATGGTACTATTGCTTCCTACCCATACACCAATCTGAATGGTGTTTGTCCTGTCAACTTATTGCATGTAGTCATGTAGGTTCATAGTATTGTTGGTATTTTTAAATCCCAATCATCCCTGTTGATATGTATTTAGGAGTAGAACAAATTGATTAACAGACTGAATATAGTAAACACAGAGATAGGAAGCATAACACAAATATCCAGTGAAAAATATCTTTTATTAAATGAAGAAATAGGCTGAAACCTTAAAACTACAGAACTAAAACTTGCTCGAATGGTGGTAGCTATCTCTGAGAAGAGATGTGGCTGCTACGTGCATCCGTCTGAGCATAATGGATTACAATGAGGCTCCAAAGGCCCTGTTATATTACTCATGAATGCCAAAACCCTATACATCCAAAAACCTAACCCTAGAAGGTGAAACACCAAAAGTCATGTGGGTCCTATGGGTAAGTTGGTGTAATTTGGTACCTCAACTTCCTAGGGTCATAAATTTTGCATACACCTATGTTTTAGGTGCATGATAGCTCATTGGAAAGGTATTTAAGAGAACTATAGATTCCTCCGTCGGACTCTGACTTCATCTACAGTCTAACCGTGGTGAGTAAAAAAAATAACATTTAGGGCCTTAAAACATCCCTGGAAGTACAACAAGATGTGATGACATGAAAAAATACAAAATAAGCCAGTTGGATTAGGTGAGAGGCCACCAGTATCCACCTGGAGAATGTGTGAAGCTTCAGACAACCCCAAAAGTGTAGAACTCACAATTATAAAGCAATACAGAAAGACGTGTTGAATAAAAATAGACACGAGGAGCTAGTTGGAATAGGTGGGTGGCCACAAATATCCACATGGATCAATCCCCCCCCTTTAAGAAGCAATGTTCTCCATTTCATTGAGTTCCCCCATCAGGTGAGGAAACTTCTATTAGATTTGGCCTCAGGTGAGCCACTTGCCTTGGTGTAGGAGTTGCCCTGCCTTGACAACCCGATAAAGTTGGATCTGTTGTTGGTGAGTGCCATTGACTTGTGTATCCACTATCTGATCCATGGATGCTTGTTTCATGAACTCGGGGTTGAGCTCTGTTGGTGTCAGTTGTTTTGTGATCTCATAGGTGTCCAATAATGGTGGAAAATATGGTCAAAGGAGGTCCACATTGAATATTGGATGCAGACCAAGGAAGGGTGGAGTGTTGAGCTTAAAATCATTGTTACCCTTAGCCTTGGTGATAGTGTAAGGCCCATAAATAAGTGAGCGAAGCTTCTAATGGGGCCCGATGATATGCTCCTTCTGAAAATGTAACCAAACTTTGTCGCCAACCTGGAACTAGTGTGGTACCATGTGTTAATCATGGCGTTGCTTGTACTTAGCATTGGATTTATGCAAAATCTCCTGGACTTGTTGGCGGATGTGCTGAATCCACTCAATCAATATGGTGGCTTTGTTGATCACAGAATGATAAGGGGAAGAGTATGTCTGTGCGATGGCAAGAGGAAGTGAAACATCAATGGGTCCCAAGGGTTGGAAACCCAGACCCACCTAAAATGGGCTATGTCTGGTGGAACTATGGAGAGCCCTATTGTAACTGTGTTGGACATATGGGAGCCTCTAGTCCCCTGTTCGGGGATGCTTATAATTGTACATGTGAAGGATGTGCACAATCATCTGATTGACGACCTCGGTTTGTGTTGACGATTAAAAATCGAAATGAGGATTTTGCCCACAAAGTATTGCTTAAGCCTAATAATTATAAGCTAATGAGATACATAATGCTAGTATGTGGGACCCCCTTGTAGATTGGGATATCAGATCGGGTTCTTATTTCATGTTTATGTTGTTGTTCGACACTGCTTACATGGTTCTAATTGCGACAAGTGAATGATGAGTAAGGCATGTTATGTTTTGTTCTAAGCTCTAATTTCAGGTTACGATGGCCTATGTTATCCATTGCTACCATTGCTATTTGTTCCTAGATTGGTTACTTTGACACTTGCACAATAGACATGTTAGTAACAATACATAAGAGCAGTTGAAAAGAGGCCAAAGAAATATAAACAAAATATAAAAAGAAAAGTTTGAACTATGCTACTATGCTACACAACATGCATTGAAATTAGGATGATCGTTGTTAATCCTAGTTAACAAATTAATAGCTATGTGATTTATTGAGTTATATGAAGGCATGATGGATATGTTTTATGGTGTAATTGGCGATGGTTAAACGTGATATGGGTGGCACTCTTGGAAATTAGTGGATGTTGGTTTCAATGCATGTTTAATTGAATGAATTAATGGATTAGTGGGCTGGCTTGTACTAAGGAATTGAATGACTGGAGGGTGGAGGCGATGTGAATTTACTGCACGTCACTCCTACTCCTTCCACTGGCCTTCACCCTAGTCGGGCTATTGTTCAACTGTATTTTGTTGTGGTTAGGATCTGACTTCCAAGCAGAGGAAGAACCGCTCAGCCAAGCTCGCGTTTTAAGGTGCTTTTGGTTACAGGTACATCTTTTCGCCATCCATGAATCTACTCTGGTTATGAAATATATATTGGATTGGAATGTATGGGTCTGTGCTTTCCTTAAGTCTGGGAACTATGTAAATTTTTTATATTTTTGAATCGTTGGTGGATTTCATCACAATAATGTTTGAAGTCACAGTGCTATTGTTCATTCTGAGTGTTAGCATCCATAAAGACTCTCTATCATCTTTGTTTCATTTGTTCTAGAGTGGCTGGTTATCTCCATGCATTCGTATCATCGTACCTGGTCTTTTGTTGTTATGTGGTTTATTGGGTTTGAAATGCCTTGTGTCATTGTGCATTGTTTCACTTGGGTATGGGTTGTTCATGTATCTGATGGTTGCATAGTGGGTTATATTTCTTCTTCTCGGCTCTGTTTTATCTCAGCGTTGTTAGTTGGTTGATTGGGAGAGCCACAAGGGTTAAACCCTACATGTTCTAAGTGTGTTACAAGGCCAAAATGGAGCTTTTCTCCTCTGTTCATAATCTCTCATATCTCTTGAACTGTCACCCCGTTTGCGAAGTCATTGGTGGTATACCCTGTGTGTGCACCGTTGGTCTCGAAGGCTCTCACCCGATGATGGGAGTCGACTCCAGTCTCCCTGCGTTGGTCCACAAAGAGAACCCTTAATTTCTCAAGACTGGGCTTTGATTAAGGGAACTTTTATGGCCTGTTGGGTATATTGTTGGTTGTTATGAGTTGTTGGTATATTGTCGATAGTGTTTGATGTCTGGCTCGTCTCTGTCGCTTATGTTGACAGTGGTGTTGGTTTTGGTATTTAGTCACTGCATTGGTTATTATGACAATCAAATTGATAAACTCTACATGGTAATTTGGTTGATTGGAGAATTGGATTGAATGCATAGTCATTGTCTCTTATATTATGATTATTGAATTGTTGACCAAGAATTAGTTTTAATTGATTTAGTCACAACAAATGCTTCGTGCATGATGCGTGGATATGCGTGGCGCTCCTACATCATGTTAGGTTGAGTTAATGATTACTGTGACTGTGTTTTTTAATTTCCATGGGAGTATTGCAATCATGATGATTATGGTATGGCCATCCACTGTATATGCTATGAGTAGTATTGATTGCGCCATCAGATATGGTCATGGGTTTTAAACAAAATGGTTTTGTTGCAAATTTGGTCAATTTATGAGATCAGATCAGGCTTACTATTGCTACCTCGTTATATTGATTGATAGCCCAACATTATGGATGCTTATATTCTGAGTAGTTGGCAGGGATGATTTTAAGGATGGAAATTTATTTTAAAATGTAGAAACCTTGGCGAATCTTACTAATCCTTCATATGCCAACTATAAATGATTGGCGATATTTTTGTAAAAATATTCAAATTTCTAAGGATTTTATATAGTTTTAATAATTTTTTGGCGATTTTTAAGGTAAAATAATTTTATCCTATAGAATTTGGGCGAATCATTTTTAAAATAACGAATCTCATTTTTGGGAAAACCATGGAAAATTAGCCCATGAGCGAAATTTAGCCCCTAAAATCATCCTTGGTAGTTGGACTTGTACAGTCACATAAATAATCTACGTTTTTTCAAATGATTTGTGTATTCCAAGCATAATATGAATTAAAATGGTGATTGTTGTCTGTGTGTTTAAGTGGCAAGTCAAGATCTTTGCAATTTAAATATTGATGGTTATATTTGACTGTCTATTATATGCGTTGATGAATATCATGCATCGTAGCAGAGATAGATACAGGTTCTGTGACAGTTTAACCCCATTGCAATTTAATTATTAAATGAATTGAAGGACATAATCAGGCATGAATTTTGAGTCTGTATTTGATGATTGAAATAATTCATGGGCGGTGGTTGATGAGTTAATAATGGACAAAGTGACTGATTATTGATTTGGGGATTGTTTTAAAAGATTAAATGGATAAATGAGAAGAAATAGAACTCATCTACAGATTGGTGTGGAATGCATATTGTCTTGTTTTGATGACACTGTGTTACAGATTGACTACGAACAATGAGAAAGTTAATGCACAAAATTGTTTGAATTTTACACAGTAGTTGTTCTTTTGGCATAGTGATCATTTTGGTTGGTGTTGGATCTTTTAAGTTGATATGGAATGATTTTATGGATTACTTAATTAATTTTATGAACAATACTCGCTCTCTTTCCCTACCATTACTTTGTTTTTCACTAATTACAACTCCTTTGCCTTCCCACATCCATTTTTCACTCCCTGTTTTTAAAATTTAATTACAGTCAAGAGAATTCTATTTTGAAACAGTTTGAAATCACAGTTTCTTAGTTGGAACACAGTGATATATTCTTTGGTTTACGTTACAGTTGATTGTTTGTTGTCTTTAAGAAGTAACCATGATTCGTTTCCCTCCCATTTTATCATTTTTCGCTCAATACAAACCGCTCACATATCCCAGAACCTTTTGTTCACCCCTACTCATTGAAAACAATTGAACAATTTGTATGGATTGGATTGCATGAGTCTGATATGTTGTTGAGCCAAAATCTATTTCATATTTTTAATAAGTTGTCATGTATGGTTGTTAAAGGAACTATTTTCTAATCAATCATGCATGCAAGAATGATATTTTTCAGCCGAGGTAGCCATGGAAGAGGCAACTAAGGGAGAGGTAATTGGAACAGAGTCCCAAGAAGGCCAAGAATCTCCATACACTTTGACGCTGACTCACAAGAGTTAGGCCAATTGTTTCCAGCCATATCTTTCAATTGGATTGGGTAGGGAGTGGTCCAACCTAGGCCTGAAAGGCCTCCCTTCCAAGCTCCACAAGCCCTTGGTATTCCCATGCCCCCTCATGTCTCATTGCAGCCTGAGGTTCCTGAAAACGATGGATGGAAAGAGATTGTCCACCTGGAAGTCTCCCAACATCGTGGCTGGCCCAATTTGTCCTTACCTACCACCCCACCTATTAACCAGATTATCCAAGTTGCACCTGTCCACTCACCAGTTCAGTCCTCTCATGCTAGAAAAAGGTTGAAAATCGAGGCCCACCATGCCCTTGACAAAGGAAAAGCCATTGTTTCCTCGTAATGTTCCCGACTTGGGTAGTCTAGGAAATGTTGCTAATGTGTGTGTAGGATTAATCGTTTACAACATATAAATGATCATAAAAATAACAAATGGGACAAAGGACTTCAAAGTTTATATTATGATATCTCTGTGGATTACAAAATGGACGAATGCGGCTGGATAAACTAACAATACTCGACTAGATCAACAGAAAAAGGATCTTATCCAGAATACAAATAAGAAACTAAAAGATAATACCCAGAATATGGGAGCACTGCGAAATCAATGGATGTGTTGGGACTATGGCAGCTCTGATGGTAACTGCTGGAAGCCTGGAAAGTTCTACCTAGGAGCTGTACTTCTCGGAATGGCCTGGAAACTGTCCCAAATGATGCGCCATTCTCTAGTCCTCAGTAATGGTAAATTTCAGACCCTTATGCTGGTGAGTTTGGACCTCGGATGGATCCCCATGTGGGAATGGGCCCCTCTTTCTCTCGAAAAATGCATCCTAGTGATTCCACTGTCGGAATCGGATGAGATGTGTCTGAAAATGACTGCCTTGGTTTGCTGGGAAATGGGTTAGAAGGGTTTCCCTGAATATGGCCTAATGCTCACTCTGGAACCCCCAATGTATCTGCCAAAAGTGTCGCATGTCCAAGTCTGGAAAATGTGCCCTAGTTGATTCCTCCGTCGGAATTTGATGAGGAACTAGGAAAAATATGTGCCTTGCCTCCCTCTCAAATGGGTCGGAGGGAAATCTCAGAATTCTCCGTGGATGGGATAAGTCGACTAAAAACCCTCTCAAAAGTTGCGCCCTCACTTTGGATGAATGTTTCCTTGCTACTGAACACTGTGTAACTGCTACTGAAGAATGATGGTAGACCTAAATGATCTCCCCGATGACTAGGGTGTGTCTCTCAACACCGAAATCAGCCAACTAGTGTCTTCCTCCTGGAATCCACTGAACTATCTCTCCTGAGATGCGCCTCTTCTCCTCAATGACAAGTCATAATATGCATAATCCTGAATTAGGTCGCTGACTCTTCTCTTATAGCTTTGCAAAACCCTAATTCACTGCTAAAACCCTAATTTATTGTTGACCTTTTCCCTCCAAGTGACTTTTACTTTATTTTATTATTCCTTGATTAAATCACTTAATTAATTAATTAATTAATCATTTTACCTCTAAAAAGTGATTTATCCATCCCTATGGCTTCTCCGGCCACTGAAAGTCACTTCTTATCATCTTATCTTGTAGTGCTCTTCTTCCCAATTACGATGAGATATTACACTAAGAGGTTTCTCCAAGTAATATGCCCATTATGACCTTCTTAGTGAAATTAATTAAGATATGACCCATAATAACTCAAAATTACGAAAATCGTCGGAATGCAACGAAACTAAAACCAAGTTGTGTAGAATGGATCTTGATGATGAAAGATGCAAGTCAGGCCCAATAAAACCCCTCAATATCTCCTGAACTCTCTGTCACCCCTATCTGGCTACTCTGGTAGGCATAACCCTTTGTAAAGTTATAATGTCCCAAAATGGGGACATTACAGTCATCCCTGCCGGAATATTGCTTGTCCTCAAGCAATAACTGAATCCAACTACATATGATACCGGGGTCCCATATCCAACTGTGTGACACAAGGTATACTCCCCTCAAGATATGGTATCTCCAAGTGCTCACCACGCATGACACCCACATGCTCCTGATGAGTATAATGATCAATGGTCGAGGAATCTCAGTCAATTCCCTGAGTAACCACTCTGCTCGAAACTCAACTCCATCAAACACTGAACTACCAAGCACTCCAATACCTGGATCCCATATCAGAATGTCAACTACAATTCCCTGTGGAGTATAGTTATGTAACATATCAACACCATGAGTCTCCTGCAAATAACACATGGCCTCAACCCGAAATGGGTCTATCCTACCAAACCATACCAAACTCAACACGACCCCCATCGACTGAACATGTTGCTGCCATAGTGAGGTACTACAATACCTCAACGAATCACCAGTCAGTGACATGCTCTCCCCAATACTGAAACTCAATGGAAAATCAAAGTGACTCCCCCCTGCAAATGTCTACTCTTCTCCATCAGTCAATGAAATGTCTGGTCCTGTAATCTCAAGGTCCCATACTAGTCTTTGACATGGACCATCATGTCGATGTTTCTCTACTCTGATCATGATTGTATGCTCAAAGTATCCATACTGGACCCTCCACTCCTGGATCCTCATAAGATGAAACAAACTATTGACCAAATGGATTCCCAGATCCCATGTCAAATTTGGAAGTTCATCACCTCTAATCCCCACTAACTACTGGTGTTCCCTACTGGTAACTGTCGAAATCACTCCACCCTCATCCCAATGAAAGTATGAATATGTAGCAACCTCTGAGATGTCCTTTGTCCCATGGACTAGGATACTCTCCAACATGTCCATGGACTCAACTATCTTCCCTTGACGATCCACCCCTATCCTGATGAATGCAATCAAGACACTCATGTCAAGTGGTCTTGGTCTACCAACTCTCCATGTCCTCTGCCACTGACTAGGTCCCCCTATGTTGTTGTCAATGATGAAAGTATTGGGAAAGGCTATCATAAATATCTGCAACCAACTGTAGGACTGGAAAGTATCATATGCTTTGGTCAATCCAAAGGACTTAACCAAAATATCATCCATCGACACCCATGGTAAATAATCTCCTGTACTCATCACTAAACACCAACCATCGGGTAAAATGGTAGGTACCTCCTCCAACTATGGGTCAATCATTCTCCATCCATCATCACTCATGCAATTGCTGTTATGGTGAAGGTGATCTCCCAGATTTGTATTTTGTTGCAAGGGAGAGGAATCTCCATGCTCTACTAGGTACATCTCCTCCTTGCAATCTAGTGCGTCCCCTAGAATCCCATTGTACAACTCTGTATGTCTCTGTGAACTACCACTCATTACTGTGTGCCCCTGCATACTCATGTGATATCATGTATACACCTGCAACAACCTAGATCCTAGGTGTACTACGGGGTCATCCTCTACATGAAGGTCAACCAATCCTAGAACACAAATGGAAGTGTCCTCATAACTTCCCATGGCTCTGGAATCCCCATGTGTACATGTGTGCTCAACTGTCTCAACACCCCTTGTGAAGGGTAGTCCCTATGACCTATGGACATCCTCATGTATCTCTGGATCATATCTCTCCATACTCATTAGTGATCCTGGGTACTCCTCATGCTCCTCCCTCAACTGGTGCTCCACTGTTAAACCACCAACATCCTCTCACAATGTGGCTGAGGGATATATCTGACTCTCTGCTGAAATAGATGTAGTGGATCTCTGTCTAATTTCCTCAAGGATCTCCTCTGATATAGACTCTGATTCTTGAAGGGTTGTCTGTATGCCTTCCAAGACTCTCCGTGTGCTCACCAACTCATGAGTTAGTTGGTCCACCTCAACCTCCTTCTCCCTCAGTGCCATGTGATACATCTCACCAACCACCAATAGGTAATTCCTATCCCTCAACAATTGTTGCTAGTCAGCCCTCATCACAATCACTCTCTCTCTGAGTGTATGGAAGTCATCAATGAAAAGTCCCCCATATGAAATATCTTGTGCCATCGAGGCCCTCCAACAATAACCTACCACCAATGCATGTGTATCATCAATGCATCTAGTGGTTGCCATGATCATGTCCTCATTGACTCTCAATTGTCCTGCCAAGTGTCGTGACTCCTAGTCACAATCCTGTTGAGGTGCTACCTCATTCCTCTCACTACTAGTGTCAACAATGGAATCCCCATAACAAACTCCTCAAAATATAAGGCACTGAACTTCCCACTGTCCCCTGTGCTACTAATTCCTACTATATGCCACTACATGCCATCACCAACTGCGACCCTTATCTGAATCACACCATATCCTATATGGGAAGCTGTATCCTCCTGTGCACTCACCCTACTAATATCATATGCACCTGGATCCCATACAGATGTGTCCAAACATGTGCTATGGTCATTCCGACCAATAAGGAGTGCATCCTCATCGATCAATCCTGGGAGTAAGTGTCCCAACAAGTTGTCGGTCTCCACAACCCGGTCCATCAATGGAATCTCCAAGAGTGGTGATTCACTCTCCTCATCTTGATAGCTATGTGTAATATCAACTATCTCCAAGCCATACCTCTCCTCCTGGGCCTGCAGATCCATATGTTCCTTGTGTACAATCCCCACACAAGGCTTCTCTACCATATTAGGAATTCCACTGATATC
This sequence comes from Picea engelmannii, assembly GCA_009831015.1. Lineage (NCBI taxonomy): Eukaryota > Viridiplantae > Streptophyta > Pinopsida > Pinales > Pinaceae > Picea > Picea engelmannii. The sequence continues at coordinate 82,092 of ML793509.1, forward strand.
CTCATGTGTCGTGGCTAGCATAGGTGTCTGAGAAGATGAAAAATGTGGCTCACTCATCATAGGAAGCTCAACATTCTCCATACATGACTTCCTGGAAGCCATGTCTACACCCACCGGTAGGTCATCCAACTTCCTAATCTCATCATGTCTAAGTGCCAACACATATGAATCCTCACAAGTGTCACCACTATCCTAAAGTGTTGAATCCTCAACATTACCTGATGGGGAAGATGAAGGATATGCGCTATCATCTTGTCCATACAACTGTCCCTCAGATGCGCAAGAGTCATTAGCCTTATCGGACTGCTCCAAATAGGCATATATGGTTGCATTCACATGCATCTCCTCATCCTCACTGTCATAGTGCACCTCAACAATGTGCACCTTCCCTTTAGCCCTACATCTGTGATTTGGTTTCCAAGGCACTTTTCAACTGTAGAAATGCTCCCTACATCTAATGGGTGTAGGCTCCATCTGTTCTCCTTTCAATCCACTCGTCGGTAATGATGTATCTAGATCCTTATCTGATTTTCCCATTGGGCTGGCAGGAAAACCAGCTCTGATACCACTATAATGTTCTTGACTTGGCTAGTCTAGGAAACGTTGCTAATGTGTGTGTAGGATTAATCGTTTACAACATATAAATGATTATACAAATAACAAATGTGACAAAGGACTGTAAAGTTTATATTATGATATCTCCATGGATTACAAAATGGCCAAATGCGGTTGAATAAACTTACAATACTCAACTAGATCAACAGACAAAGAATTTTAGCTGGAATACAAATAAGCAACTAAAAGATAATACCCAGAATATGGGAGCACTACGGAATCAATGGATGCGCTGGGACTATGGCAGCTCTGATGGTAACTGCTGGAAGTCTAGAAAGTTCTCCCTGAGAGATGTACTTCTTGAAATGGCATGGAAACTATCCCAAATGATGCACCCTACTCTAGTCCTCAGTACTGGTAATTTTCAGACCCTTCTGTTGGTGATTTTGGACCTCGGATGGATCCCCCTGGGGGAATGCGCCCCTCTGTCTATGGAAAAATGCATCCTATTTATTCCACCATCGAAATCGGATGAGATGTGTGTCAAAATGACCGCCTTGGTCTACTAGGAAATGGGCCATAAGGGTTTCCCTGAATATGGCCTGATGCTCTCTCTGGAACCCCCAATGTATCCACCAAAAGTGTCGCACGTCCAAGTCTGGAAAATGTGCCCCAGTTGATTCCTCCGTCAGACTCTGATGAGGAACTAGGAAAAAGGTGTTCCTTGCCTTCCTCTTAAATGGGTTAGAGGGAAATGTAGAAATTCTCCCTGGATGCGATAATTCGACTAAAAACCCTCTCAGAAGCTGCGCCCTCACTCTGAATGAATGTGGCCTTGCTGCTAAACACTGTGTAACTGTTGTTGAAGAATGATGGAAGACCTGAATGATCTACCCAGTGAATAGGGTGTGTCTCTCAACACTAAAATCAACCAACTGGTGTCTTCCTCTTGGAATCCACTGAACTATCTCTCCTGAGATGCGCCTCTTCTCCTCAATGACAAGTCATAATCTGCATAATCCTGAATTAGGTCGCTGACTCTTCTCTTATAGATTTCCAAAACCCTAATTCACTGCTGAAACCCTAATTCGTTGTTAACCTTTTCCCTCTAAGTGCCTTTTACTTTATTTTATTATTCCTTGATTAAATCACTTAATTAATTAATTAATTAATCATTTTACCTATAAAAAGTGATTTATCCATCCTTATGGCTTCTCCGACCACTGAAAATCACTTCTCATCATCTTATCATGTAGTGCTCTTCTTCTCGATTCCGATGAGCTATTACACTAAGAGGTTTCTCCAAGTAATATGCCCATTATGACCTTCTTAGTGAAATTAATTAACATATGACCCATAATAACTCAAAATTACATCGTCGGAATGCAACGAAACCAAAACCAAGTTGTGTAGAATGGATCCTGATGATGAATGATGCAAGTCGGGCCCAATAAAACCCCTCAATATCTCCCAAACTCTTTTTCACCCCTATCTAGTTACTCTAGTAGGCATAACACTCTGTAAAGTTATAATGTCCCAAAATGGGGACATTACATGCCCCTTCCTCACCCTCAAATGGCTCTGATAAATACATGTCTTCCCAGATGCATTTGAGGGACGATTGTTCTCATGTGATCAACGAGATTAGGCCTAAAGGATTAGCACAACTAAAGGAACATTAAGAGAAATCAAAGGGTGACAACAACAATCAAGGAAATATTGCATCTAAGAGTGGAAAATATGGTTTTTGAGTTTTGTTTTATTTATTATGGATGACAGTTGACTTCAGAATTTTTAGAAAACATGTTTTCTTTGGATATATGAGTAATATATTTTTTTTGAAAATAATTTCAAATATCAATGAGATAATTTTCAAATGTGAATGTGATGATGGGAGTCACAAGGAGGGGTGTTTTGCTTAATTAACTAGTCATGTTATGATTTTTAAGAGCTAAAGGGAGTCACAAGGGGTCCCACCTACTAGTTATTATTTGTTTAAAACCCTTATTATTGTTTATTACTTTTCCCCCTTAACTAAAAATTTTGTTGAGTTTTTAGTTAACTTAACTAATGAGGTATTTCAACTACTTCAGCGAATTCTAATTTGCATAAAGGAAAAAGGAAAGGGAGGAACAAGTGAAGGATATAAGGAGATGAATACTAAGGTTTTCTCTTTGAGTTTATGTTGAGATAGTTCATTTTTCATTCATTCCTTAATTTATCACAAGCCTACTTCTTTTTTATGGTAGCAGAGCCTTATTGTAGACAACAAAATTCAGGGTTGAATTACATCATTTAGACACTTGTTTTTTCAGAGGTGTTGATCTATATTTGATAGTCTGTTTAGACTTGTCTATTTGTGAATTAGTTTTCACGAGTGATAAAGGATATTGTGCAGAGTCGAGTGGGAAGAAATATGTGGTAAGATGGTCCAACTTTTAGAGTTTATTTTTTTATTTTCTATCAGAGGTCCTTTTGTATGTTCCATCAAGGATTTCTAAGTTTGACTTTGGTCCAAAATTTTTGCATGAGATTTTGTAAAGAGAATGACTCTTTGGTGAATTGGAATGAAATAAAGGATTGCTTTATGTCTCATCTGTCTTGATTATCATCTTGGTGTCTTTACTTCTGTCTTTACATTGGTTTTCAACAACTATTATATTCAGAAAATCATATTAAAATGAATTTTCCAACAAGCTTTTATTTGTTAAAAATACTAGCCTAAGCACTTGTAATTGATACTTGTGAGTTAGGATTTTATTTTTGATGGCTATAAAAATAGGGTGACATTCTCATCTATTTTTATTTAGCCATGAAGAATCTGAAAATGCTTGAGTAAGATCATTTCATATTTTTTTGTCAACATTTATTTGGCGACCATACTGGGGAGATCTTCAATATCTCTCTGGTTAATTTTTTATACTTGATTATCATTGATACATTTTTTTTCTGATATTGATTCTTTGTCTGTTTTATTTCTTAATGTTTGTGCCTGTTGTAAGGCATCCCAATATTGAGCCCGGTCTTCAAGATCATACCAACATTGCTTTGAACCTTTTTAACACCATTTTAGACACTGCCAATACTCGTGTTGAGCTTAATCATTCATGGGAAGAAGTTGAGCAAGATATTAGTATCCAAGAATGTTGGGAAGCTAGAAATAGACAACCTAGAAATCATCAGTAGCCTTCTTGTTCCTTTAGTTTTGGATTTTATTTCATGTCCTTAGACTCTCGTGTCTCTAGAAGAAGAATAGGCTTATCACCCTAAACTAACCCTATTGCTGAAATAGGAAGAATAAACGTTGTGTTATCTACCCAACAAAGTGATCTAAGGAGAACTTTGTATGATTCTTCAAGTTCATCTTTTTATCCTTCACTTATCATCCATAAGATGACATCTAGTGGTGGATCTGGTGGTACTGGAAGTGCTTCCTCTTATCAGTCTTCATCTTTTTCTGTGATTGTTAGCTTATATAGCCAACATATCCATGTCTAATCTGCCACAAATCCCACCAAATTCATTAAAAAATATGGGCTTTTCCAGTTTGAAGAAGACGCCACAACCACACTGTGGCATGTGTCCTCTCCTCTTAACCTAGCACTTGCTACTTGTCCACTTCCTAAATTTAAAGAACATATTCCTAGGTTCTCAGGAAATAACACTGTCACTACAAACGAACACCTGGTGGCATTTTCTAATGCTTGTCACAACATAGGAGCCATTGACAATGATACTTACATGCGCTTATTCGTCAATTCCTTGGAAGGAAAGGTTGCGGCTGATTTCTTTGACCTTCCTCCTAAGATTTTGTCTACTTGGGAGGAGTTAATTTACTGGTTATAATCCACTTATGAGAAATCTAAAAGCCCAGCCAAGAAGCTACGAGATTACAATAACATCGCCTATAAGGATGGTGAGACCATCAAGTCCTTCAACTTGGGTTTCACTAAGTTATACAATCAGATCCCTAAAACCATTTGACTGCAGAACTAAGTCGCTTTCATGCATTACTACAATGCATTACCTTCCCCATACTGCCATAGGCTCGAGGAAAAATCCATTGATAATCTCAGTTCTGCTCTGCATACTTTTTTAGAGTATGAAGAACAACTTGAAAGAACAGGTCTTCCTCGGGGAGAATCGGTTAAACAGACAAACATGTCCTCTCTCTTACAACTAGTACAAGATATGAACAATCGTATGATAGCGTATGAGCGAAAAGGGATTGTCTCACCTTTCATCCATGAATCTTCATCCTCTTCTGCACCTCCCTTTAGAAACCCAATTGAAAATAATTTTTAGCCTAAAGCTACCTTGCCTCGAAGTTGGTGTAACATTTTAGAGGAACACCATGAGAAAACCACATGTGAAGTAAGGAAGAGTGCCAGAGATAAGATATTTGGTAAAAGACCAGAAACTACTATCATTGTCCTAGATTTTACAAAGCCAGAAGATGTCATAATCATCAATACTAGGAACAAAGCCTATGCTCCCAGGGGAAAATTTTATCCTCCCACAATTCTTCTAGCCCGAGATCATCCTCACCCATTGCTACTATTTAGGTTCCTAAGGTTCCTAAGAATCAATGAACAACTTCTCCTCTCCACTCTTTCGAGTACAATATCTTGAATCAGTTGGACAACATCAAAGAAGATGCAACCCTTCTAGACATGTTTGTTGTCCCTAAGAAACAGAGGCATATGAAACAATTCATGGAAGGAAAATCTTCTGTTGTAGTCAACCTCTCTGAAGAGGTGAACATAAAGGACTCATCTGTAAATAAGGTCGGTGTGCATAACTTTAGGTACCCTGGAAAAAATCCCCTTTTTTATATTTCTTTAAAGATTATGGATAAGAATGCCCATTGTTTCCTCATTGATGGTGGTTTGGGCCCAAGTGTGATGTTGAAGATTATTATGGAAGATATAGGCTTGTCTTATACAAATGAAAATGCCAGAAGCATACCTTCCTATAATAGTCTACAACAAACAATCATAGGCAAGATTAAAGATGTTACCTTAGTTTTGTGCACACACCCTGAAATAAGGACAACCGTTAGAATTCAAGTAATTGATATGCCTGTAAGCAATTACTAAATTATCTTGGGAATATATTGGCAAGAATTAACAGGTGGATACCTCTCACTCGACGGGACACATTTATTCATGCCTCAGAATGGTAAGAATATTATAGTCCTTATAGAGGGAAGGATTTCACCCTACATAGAGAGTGTTCCACAACCTAATGTAAACTATATCGAAGAGGACCTAGGAGTGTATTCCATCTTTGCTAAGGAGGATAATATTCCTTTGGAACAAATTGATTTAGATGATGATATGTGGCACATGCACTTTGATGGTTCACACTCTAATGAAGGTAATGGGGCTGGAATTATCTTGGTTCCCCCTGTAGTGAAAATTCATAATTTGTCTTACAGGTTGGAGTATGCTTATACGAACAATGTCACTGAATTCAAAGCTTTATTATTAGGCATTGAAAACACCTATAATCTTGGTTGTGGTCACCTTTCAGTTTTTAGAGATTTTGAACTTGTTGTGAACCTAGTACGTAAGATATACTCTCTCATAGAAACAAGCTGATGAAACAATACACCCAAATTGTTTGGGAACTTATCTCGAACCTACTATCTTTCAATATCACTTATGTTAAAAGGGAGTTGAATTAAATGGCTAATCGGTTAGTTATCTTTGCAACCTATCCTAATCAACAACCTTTAACTCACAAACCTGATTGTTCTTTTCAATCCCTATATCATCCACATATCCCTGACAATGTAGAATCTGGGGAGGCCCTTCTGTTGGCAGCTCCAACAATATTTTCACCTTTTAAATTGACAAATAAAAATCCTTGTAGCTACCTATGCTTTGTCACAAGTATTGTTGTTTGAAGGTGACTTTTTGGTTGTAAGAGGTTGTATCGATTGTTCTTATTCTTTTCATTTTCATGCTTCATTCATGACTGAAAGCATGAATGAAGCATTGAAAACTCATGATCGTATTGCAAATTGTATCTAAGGCTTATGTCTCAAGAAGGGTTGATGTTCCTACAAATCTTTTAATGAGTATTGTTTTCTTTAAAGTCTATCATATATCAATAAAACCTTTTTTATAAGTTGTTCATTCGATTATGAGATATATCTTGAGTTTTTTATAATACACCAAGAATTGATTGCAATTAGACTATGGTTTTGTTTCATTATAATTCTTGGTAAATCTTTTTTCCTATCATTATTCTTTGGTTTGTAAAACACCTCTTCTCCTAACCTTAGAATATCAACTCCACCCTTTACACAATGATGAGATTCGAATACACCTGGTCGTACCCTGTACTTTGTTTGAGGTGGAAGTATGAAATCGACAGATCCATCATTCCAAGTTAAAGTCTTGGGCTTCGTTATGTACTCTTGGCAATTCATTACACAAAACGTCCAATTTTCATATGAAACCCCTCATGCCCTCATTTAATTGTGCTAGGGTAATGGTGGGTTTTATTCCTTTGGTTTTTGCCCTGGTTTTCTCTATTTTTGAAACCCTTCATGCTTACAATGATTTTTTTCTGCCTTTGTGACTACTTGTCTGAATCCATATGGCCCCTGTTGTCCGTGTCGAACCAAATGGCTCCCAAACCTTGCTTTTGTATGATGATGTGAGTGAAGACCTTAACAGTCAAGGTTGTTTTGAGTTTCTCAAGAAATTCCAAGGTTACAACTTGTAAGCAGCCCAGGAGTTCGCCCTCTTTTTCGAAGGATGCCGAGCCAAAGTGGGTGATGCTCAAATCGAAATCACCAAGGAATTTTTGAGCTAGGAAATAGGCCTTCCCCTTAACGAGCAAAAATGGTTTAAAAAATTCCAAGTTGGAGGAGGTGTCGTGGATTTTGTTCTTTACCTCTCGAAAAATCTAGTGCTGTGACAAAGGTATAATGATATATCTGTTAAAGACTAGGTGGCATGATTTATTGGCAGTTTTAAGATAGTTCTTTACATGTGAAGGTCGCTTCGGCCTCATTTTTCTTTACCACATAAGACTGCTAATGAATTTCATCGGTTTCCAGTTGAACATGCCATTTTACTTATTGAGAAGTTTATATAAAATGGCTAAGAGGTATAAAAGGCAAAGTTTGAATTCTAGTTTATTCCACCATGGGTTAATTAGGATGTTGTTAGTCCATCATTTGAAATTACAGGGCGACGATTGGGATACTTTCCTGTCTCACAATGGCTTTGTTACATCCAACCCTACAGAGGTTCCTGTGGTTGATAATCCTATGCTAGAAAAACCCCCTGTCCCTTCCAGTGACAGACCAGTTTTCTTATCCAAAGAACCATGTGATGAGGTCGCGCTCAATGAGCCTATGTTCAAGCAACATGATGTTGACCCTAGGGTCATTGAATCTCTTGAGCATGAGAAGGATGTTTTCCCTAATGACATGGCAAAGACCACCAATAAATGCTCACGCAAACTGTTGGATTACTGAGAGCAGGGGTGAATCAGTAATAACGTAATTATAATCCTTTTTCTTCAAATGTTATATCAATGTAGAATTATTATCCAATAGTGAGCAGTAAGAAATAAACAATCACACATATACACAGTACACCGGTGTTTTACGTGGAAACCCAAATCGAGAGAAAACCACAGAATGCTTTTTCTTATATGTCTTGAAGAATTACATTCATTTGAAGCACCAACTTCCTTTGTTTTCCAGCAGCAACTAGAAGGAGGCTCCAACCCCCTAGTTTCTCAGGCTACAACCTGAGGGAAGCTCCAACTCCCCAATTCTCTGGCTACAACTAGAAGGAGGCTACAACCCCCAATGTTCTCCGACTACAACCGGAAGGCGGCTACAACCACTTGTCCTTGCCCCATCCTGCCACCATGAAGTATAAGTAGAATGATGGAACCACTGTCACACTATCACTATGAGATATACCGCTGTAAACCTGTACCAATAAATTTTAACCATGCATCAACCATGCATCAACCTGTACCTCAACATGTAATCAACCTGTACCATAAACAAGTGCATCAACCATGCACCAACCTGTAATCAACCTGTATCATAATCAAGTGCATCCAACCATGTATGAAGTATGTACCAATCATGTGTCAACTACTCATCAACTATGACTCATCTATATGTACCAACATCATCAACTATACACCTCATGTATGTGTGCCAACTCATCAACTATTTGTCTCAACCATGTACTCAACATGTACCACAACCAAAATCCCTCATCAATTTCATCATACAAATCTGATTTGTATCTCTATAATAGACCTTCCTTAACTTTAA